>SEYY01019524.1:22500-37500 GCA_009176605.1 Armadillidium nasatum
AGCGTCACTCCAACCTTCAAAGCGAATTCCATAATTAACTTCGGCGGAAACGGACTTCCTCTAGAAATAAATAATAAATACAAGAGTAGAATAAAATTACTGTAAAATTTAGATTGGATAAAAAACGCTACCATGTAAGTTCTTTACAAATATCTTTTTATTATTATTCAAATCCTCAGTTTTAAGTTTCACTTAAATATAAGTACGTGTTAAAAATATAAATAACTATATATTTATATTAAGTCTTCGTTCTTCTACATTCTGCGAAGTACTATTTTATTTTACATGTAGTTTAATTTTCACCATTTTTTTATTTATTTCATATGGTTTACGTAGAGCTTTAGGATATTTATATCTATAGAATATCGAACAACTAGATCCGCAACAAATTTTGCATGATATTCAAGTGGATTACCTAATAAAAATTATTTCTAAATGTTTTTACAAGAAGTGGAAAAAAAAAAGACTTTCCACTTCTTTTTCGATGAGTTAACAGCCTTAAATTAAGAGTTGCCTTTGGCATGAACAAAATGAATAATCAATTAGAACTGTTTACTAAGTGACACAAGAGGAATCACATAATTTGTTGAAACAAAAAGAATTCCGAAAAAGTTGGGGTAGTAAATGATCTGATAAAGATGAGACAAAGAGTCTTAGGTTCTCTCTTCGTACAAGAATAAAAATTGTTACTGTGTTCATCTCAGGCGGTATACAAAAATGCTATACTTCACATTTATAAACAGACAAGATATTTCTTTTCCTTATATAAATTTATTAGACCTCAAAATTTACCTGATGTTCTTTGTTGATAGGCCTGTTGTCAATCCCTCTACACAATTCATACAAGGATTTCCCCGTTTTATTTCCAAAGGTTGACTCAAGTGAAGAAAGTTGAATGTTTTGCAAATCACCACATGTAATGACACCTTTCTCTTCAAGACGTGCCCTCATAGAGCTTCCCACCCCTGTAAGAAAAGAATTATTTTTTTAAACAAAAATGCTGGTAAAAAAAAAAATCAGTTTTAGTTTGTGTAGAATTTTTAAAAATTATATTTATTTAACTTTGAAGTGAAAGAACTTATGATGTTCATTTGCAATGTAAGGAAGTGAAACGACACTCAGTAAATTTTTAATGCGGTAATAAATTATCAAGAGAAATTGCTAAGGAATCAAGCTTAGGTAATATTAATAAAAGGTAGCATTTTTAAGGTAACATTTACTTCAATCACAATCATCAACAACTTTTTCGTTTGTATCAGACAACCATGAGTTTATCTATCAAATAAATTAACACCAAAACATTAATAGGTATTTTACCTGGTAAATCAGTAACATTCTGTAAAAGCATAAAGTCTTCAACATCACCAGCTGCGAGAAAAAATTGACCATTAGGTTTCGCCTTCTTGGTTGCCAAACGCGCAGTCACCATATTGGGGCCAATTCCCACTGAACACGCACATTTGGTCTTCTCCTTTACGAAAATCAAAATAAATAATAAAATAAAATAAAATAAAAATAAACTGCCAAACACTGAATAATATTTGAAAGTTTCTTACCCAACGCCAACGGAATTAGGCACTTATCAAAAATATACTCGGAAAACATCATTCTGTTTCATAAGACTTTTATTTCCGATGATGTGTATACATTTTTAATAAAACAAACAGATTTGAATAAAATTAAAACCTTTCATGCTAATGATTTTAACTGTCCGTCAATATTTATACATTATTTTCATAGATTAAATAAAGGTCAAGTTCACTTCATCAAGAGGTTAAATTTGTTTACGTCAACATTCTTTATTATATTTCACGTTGTCATTGTAATAAATATAAATACCGTATTACATCTGAGGTAAAAAATAAAAAGAATTACTCACATGAATTTGTTCCCGTATGCAAGTAGCAAAGTCCATTGGTGAACACTGGCATTCTTTTAAAATCTCTACTAAATCAACATACATTTCATCACAGCTTACTGCTTCTATATTTTTCGTGTAACTGATAATATATATATATATATATATATATATATATATATATATATATATATATATATATATATATATATATATATATATATATATATATATATATATATATATATATATATATATATATATATATATATATATATATATATATATATATATATATATATATATATATATATATATATAATATAAGTTTATATAAAATTTTTAATATTATTTTATGAGAGTGAGAGAGACACTTTCTTGTCCTTTTATACATGTGGCACGCAAACAGGAGCCGTTTTTGCTTTACCTCATTTATTATTTTCTTTAAAATTTTCACTTTCTTAGTATTCATTCATGTTATTATTTCTGTTCGCGAAACCTTCAGAAATATTCTCCAAAACCACAATTCAGCACCTGAAATCTCTGCAAAATACTGTTATTCTTTATTCCAGTTAACATAAACTCTCCAGATGGATACTTATTTACCAGTTCCACAAAGCTTCATTATACCATACCTATCAACCCTAAGACTTTCTTCTCTCTTTAGCATAGTTTTTTGTGTATTTATTTTCAAGCCTTTCGTCCAATTGTTTAAATACAAACATCAAGCAAGCACTAAAATTTCTTTTCAGAATCAGCCAAGAGTACATTAAAAGAATCTAGTACTATTAGTATTTCGTAAACTTATTTTTATTCAATTTAAGGTTGATTTCTCATGATCTCACTATATAGGATGGTTACATAACGTAACCTTGTCAGACACCTCCATTAAAAAACTCAATCAGATTCCTCATTTTCTATTCTGTCTGCAATAAAGGTTCACAATTTTCTTTTGTTCTTTCAATCTATTTCCAGACCCTCAACCATTTTCATCGTTCAAGTGTCACACTTCATCCAAAGTCTTTTCATATTCAACAAAGTACAACTAATTGTTTCATTGATCTCCATAGTTCCCTCTTTTAATAATCAACACAGCACAAGTAAAAGTCACATTAATCTCCATAGCTCTATCTGAAGACATTCTCAGTCATGAACAATACCGTTCTTGAGGAACTTGCAACTTACCAACACAACCAATAGAACCTTCATTTACCTTTGCAATGAGTGATTGCGCGAGGTTTGTCACAATCTAACATTCTCTTTAATGTATGGCGATCAATACTGACAGACACTTGCTTTGCTGCATTTCTAAGCTGTTATCCTCTAAACAGCAAATTCTTCCCTAGATTTCAACTGCATTTTGTATATTACTGCCACTGAACCTCTATATCCCTTAACATAAACTATGTTATAGCCAGGAGAAAGTGTTTGTATATTTTCCCAACCAAGTGAAATATTGCACAGATTATTGAGGTTGATAGAATCCTCTCAGACTGTTCAACCATTCAGAATGATTCTAGTCGCCGATGGGAATGTTTTCAATCTTGTGTGCTAGAAGCAGCTACGTAGAGAAAATGATATTTGTATATTACCAAAAGGGGTTCTGTTGTACTGGTTTGGCTATGCTTATAGTGATGTGTCAGGATCGAGATTAATGTAATTCACTATGTCGTGAACTGTAATAAATTAGTTCAGGAAATAATCTACTGACGGGAATTTTTTGTGTACGTTCAGTTACACCTTTATTACTGGTTCCCTTAAATCTATCATTACTCTTCAAACCCTAGTACTTATTCATCTTAAAAATATTTTACCCCATATACAAAGATCAAGTTCTAAATTATTTCTCTTTAAATAGTTATTACAATCGAAGATTTTCTTAGTCTGTCGGATTTTAATTTTTACCCTCTGTATATTCACAAGTAAACATCCTCTCTAACCTACGTCTTATTGTTGTAATAATAATAATAATAATAATAATAATAATAATAATAATAATAATAATAATAATAATAATAATAATAATTTCTTACAAAGCCATGAAGTTGAAAATATGACCCACCTTGCAACAATATCATATAAGTCTCTCGAGACCTTTGTGTAACCTTCAAAATCATAAGAAACGGTTTTCAATTCGGGACAGAGTTTGAGAGCGACTCCTAAAAACATACCATTCTTGATACCTCTTTTGCGAGCCTCGTAACTGCATGAAGCAATTTCTGCCATGGAACATTTATCATCAATTAAGGAGAATGACTTTGATTTTGGGGCTTCAAGATTTTCTTTTGTTTTTTCTTCCATAACCTCATCGTTTGGCAAGTATTTTTTCTTCCACTGATTTACTTCCTTTTCAAATTCCTTTTCATTTCTTTTGGGCTGAGAGTTCCTGGTAGCATGAGTAACTGCAACAGGCTGACCCACGAGCTCAGGATGGTTAATAAGACCCACAGAGACAAAAAAACAATCCATATCTATGTGCATAATTGTTCTGTCCACATGTTCACTACCACTGAAAGAGTTCCCTGTTCTATTCAAACCTCTTTCTTCCAACCAAGACTTTAAATATTCCCTTCCAATAAAATTTTCATCTCTTATTTGTAGCTCTTTTACATACTGCTTAAACATGGCTCCAGAAGTAGATATATGATGAAGCCTCGAATTGTTGTAAAATTCTGACAAAAAATTTGGATTAGCTGTGCTGAGAGATGATTTACCAGAACATTTATCATTAGAAGTCGAGGTGTTCTTTGAAAGGTATTTTTCATCTATTGTATTATTTGATTCAGATGTTACTGAAGGTTCATTGGATTCCAGTGATTCTCCACAAATTTTTTCACCTGAACTACTTACTTTCCCAAAAGTTAATTTTGGCTGACTTCTGTTTTGATGGGTGTAAAGTAAATAATTTTTATAATCTAATAACTTTCCAGCACTTATTGACTCTGTGATCCAGTTTGGATTCACTATAAAATCGGTATTCATATTTTGCACTTTTACATTGGGGAGATTTGATGCAATTATATGGGTTGTCTGAGTCCTTGAATAGTAATGATGATACGTTCCTCCATGAGCTACCATAAGGCGTTTCAATTCTTCTCCGGTTGGATCTGATATAAAATCAATAGAAAAATTAACAAACTCTTAAAAAATATAAAAAACGGCTAAATAAATCAGAAAAGTAATTAAAATCTAGTTTATGTCTAGCTATAGAATTGGCAAATAAATAAAGATTTAAATAAATTTTCGTGAATACAGAAAAATATCTTTAAAAACAGAAAATTTCATTTTAAAATGTTTTTTAACTCTATTCACATGAATTTTTAATTTTTAGCTCCACACTATTACGAGAGAAGTCAAAAATTTAAGCTCTGCATGACTACATATTACTGTAGGTTAAAGTAATTAATCATGATACATATACATGTGCATACTTAGTACATTTAAATGATTAATGAACACATTACTCATTGTGACTAAAGGTTAAGAAATAAACCAAAAAAAAAAAAAAATTTTAATTTCATTACAATATTTCTATACAGCTCAAATTTATGAGACAACTTTCTTTCATTTAATTGTATTTTTATTTTTATAGCAAAATCGTAAGCAAAATAAGGAAATATAAATTTTTGAAATCACATGAGTATAAAAGAGGTCTCTCAAAATGTATTTTAATGAGGTGACAAGATAGTTACATTCAAGTACTTTTAATAAATGAAAATTCTAAAAGGTCTCCTCCTCAAATTAAATTTAAAATAAAAAATATGAATAATAACAAAAAAGTATAAGGAACAATTACTTGCCAACTTTGAATGAAAAATATTTTAAGCCTACTAAGCATTATTATAATAGTTCCGTGAGTGAAATTTAATTTTTAATACTGTATAGTAATTGGTGAGAAAATATTTTCTTAAAGTGAAAATAATCAAGATTATAAAATTAGATATTTAAAATTTATTGGTGATGACAAAAATAAAAAATAGATTGCCTAAACAAAATTTGAAACAATAAAAAAAAGAGCAAGGATTCTTAGAGTACTTAAAAGCAATTAGTCAAATAACGTGTAAATATTTAATAATATGAAAGCTAAAACTAACCAAATAATTAAGTGTTGCTTAAAAACACGAGTTATATATCTTTGATGGACGTTATAGTAACTTGAAAATTTTTTTTTTTTTTTAAATGACTTTTTGAATTTACAAGAAATTTATCAGATCAACTATTAGGTATTGATTTTATCTTCATTTTAATGGAAAAGTATTTAAAACATAAAATAAAAGAAAAAATATTTCAACCAAGTTAAATTTTTAATGTATAATAAATAATAATTCCAGAAATTTACAATCACTTTCATTGTGACATAATAAAGATGAATATTTTTAAGCCCACACAAATGTCTGTATAAGTAGAATGTAGATCAAGTCTAATGTGATAAAAATAGCAAAATTTAGTTACCAAGCATTTTGCAGTTATCTAATATTTTAAATGTTTCTCACAAATCAATGTAAATGAGTAATACAAAATCAATTCAAAGCCTATTTTTTGAACTGACAATCTCATTTAGAAGTTTATATCATAAGGTGCTAACATTTTTATTGCATATGTTTTTTTTTACCTCTGTCATATCAAAACTATATTGTCTTAATGCATTATTAAATTTATGAAAAGACATCAGTTGTTGTTCTCCCATAACACTTTAATAATATGTTAAGACAAAATAATTTTTTATCTAACTTACTGAATTATGATAAAATTACTTTCAATAAGCATTAGCAAACTAAGAACGCAGAACAAATCAAATAGGCCTACTTGTGTATCCATTAACATATATTGCAATTCCTGAAAATATTCCTTTTCTTTCTTGAGAATTTCCAGCTTCATCTTTAAATTGGCCTTGCAATTTTGATATTTTGGCTGCCATGTAACCTCCCTAAAAAAATATAAAAATAATACAATGTAATTCTAATTCACACATAGGAAAAAATATACCAATCTAACTAATTCTTCTTAGTATAAAAATATAATTTTGTAACAAGTTAATATATTACAACCATAAACAAATATTTGATGAATTAAAAATAAATAAAATATATACACTTTCTATGTGCTATTTGACTTCAATCAAAAATAAAAACTGCAATATCCTGTCACTTGCAGGGAACTGATCACAAAAATAAAATAATTTAAAATACAAGCATAGTAGTAAAAATATATTATAAAAAGGAAGATAAGTAAATAAAAAATAAGGCCATTAATGTATATAAATTATTATAATGAGTTACCTTTAGACTAATTTACAAAACATTTGTATTTACGAATTTATGACACTTCCAAAAGAAATACCTTATATGCATACCAATTAATTCATTTTCCAATATGTAATTAAAATTATATCATACATAAGAACAACTCAATGGAAGTGTCTCAAAAGAACTGAAGGCTGTTTATAAATTTCTAACAATGTGACATATCTTAAAAATTACATTCATACACAAGCAAGTAGTACAAGTATACTGGAGATATGCAATTATACCAAGAGTAAATTAAATCATACTGACAAATTTAGTGTGATATCTGCTTCATTTTCAGTATCTTCTAACACACTAGCTCTTGTTTACATTTGTCTGTATAGTTTATTTATTTTTGTGATTTTTTTTTTTTTATTTGAAGTTTAAAATTGTAATAATTCTGAAACTTGATAGAAATTATTTAAAGTTATAGCCCAGTAACTAATTTTCATAATTTTTTGCAGAATATTCAGAAACCAAAAATAAATACAAAAAGAAGTATTTCAAAAGTCAATAAAATGAATAGCTGGGAAAACAAATATGAGTTAAATAGGCTTGGATAATCATTTTACATATCTTTCTTGTGATGATTTTAGATATAGTCAACAGTTCCAAGACACTTTTTGTTTATGTATGTTTGCTAAATAATTAATGCATGCTCTGTAAATGATTTATACAACAGCTATTATTTTGAAAGTACTAAAAAATTATTGTATATTCATGAATTATATATATAAGCATGATTATTATTATTATTATTATTATTATTAGAATATAATACAATCAATATTAAAGATACAGATATATGTAATACAGGAATTTATCTATAAGAGATTCTGCTCCCATACCTCCAAATTGTGAGTGGTAAAGGAATATTGAAATATTTCGTGAAAGTGCATATATTTATACAAATATTTCAATGTTTTCTCACCTCTCATAGGTTGGGGTAATGGAATATCGTATTTAGGACTGCAGTGATATTATAATATATCTTCTGTATCTATTACATTTTTATAGTGGGAAATTTCCCTATATATGGTCAATAATAA
The DNA here is from genome assembly GCA_009176605.1 of Armadillidium nasatum. Taxonomy (NCBI): domain Eukaryota; kingdom Metazoa; phylum Arthropoda; class Malacostraca; order Isopoda; family Armadillidiidae; genus Armadillidium; species Armadillidium nasatum. The sequence continues at coordinate 30,693 of SEYY01019524.1, forward strand.
AAATATTCAATATTTTTTATTTATTAAATAAATTTACTTAATTTTATTACTTTACAGTATTTAATTTTTTTTTTTTTTAATTTTCCTTTTCTTCATAATAAGAATATATTAGTATATAAATTTAAAATCAAATGATGGTGAAAAATAAATAATGATAATGAGTAAGCTTTTAGACTATTACTACAGGAAGCTTATGAATAATATTTTTAAATGCTTAGCCTAAACTTAATTAATAATAAAATTTAGGCCCTATTGTATTGTAAATTGTATCTTAAATTAAGGACTCAGAGTCCCTTATTAAAATGATCAATAACTGAAAATTTAAATGAGATGGGGCAACTCAAAGAAACTAGTAGTACATATTTGTTTGAATAACACTTGAAAATTCAAGGTGAATTAAATGTGGTCTATTTTTTTTTTTTTTTCTTTTTTATGTTTACTGAAATTATTTACAACAATAAAGATCTCAATAAAGAAAGTTTACAAAAAAAAAAATTAACTCACCCACATTTCAAATCCTGTTTCACTTCTGTTCCTTTTTTTCCTTCCTCTTCCTCTTCCATTTGAGATCATATTTGAAAAGTTAGTATTATTCATGAAATAAAAATAGTCTTTCCAAAGTAATTTAAATGTTTAAGAGATTTAAAATATTATTGTCATTTAAAAGCTAATCATTAACCAATCGTAACGTCAACATTTGTTACTTTACTATTTGCATATGAATATTTGAAATGTAAGAGCGAAAAACCTATCATAACAAAAGAGATATGACGTCATACTGTGGTTGTTCTTACATATTATGGGCGAATTAAGAAGGACCAAAATTTTTGACGGATAAGGAGAAAAATATCTCACTTGGTCAGATCCTTATAATTCTATGAAGGAAGCATGAATTATATATATATATATATATATATATATATATATATATATATATATATATATATATATATATATATATATATATATATATATATATATATATATATATATATATATATATGGAAATTTTATTAGTGAGCTTTTTAATGTACACAATACTTTTAAAAATATCCGCTAAACTAAGAAAAATCCTAAAAATTTCAACATCTAACAGTTGAATTTACTTTGTTTTGGTCCTTTAGGATTCACTTGCGATTTTACACAATCCCAAAATGTAACTTTCATTTATAATTGTAATTTTAATTTATAATTAAACCCTCAACGAAGGATGAGTACACATTTATTGTTTTAAATTATTTGTCCTTATAATTAAAAAATATTTAAGCTTTTTATCCTAGGGTTGGAACTTTAGAATTTTGTTTAGAAAATTAGGTCCATCTTAACTTATATATACCCAACTTGATCCTTTTTTATTGTTTAAAGATTGACATTTTGATTATTGATCAAGTTGAGTGGGGAATTTATTAATAATAGCAACTGATTTGAAAAAACTTGATTTTTACAGGTTTAACAGGATCGTTTCTTATTCGGAGTTTGAGTATTCTTGCCCCTTTGGGTTGAAAATGCAATATCTTACTTTGAATAGATTTCCCTGTTTTTTAAGAAATATTTACATTAATAGATTTCACTAAAAGCTTTTATCCAAGTATAATTACTCTTGGTAATTATAAATCTCAAGTTCCCCTTTATTTTAACTTTTGAAAAACATTTAAGAAGGCGAGTTTATTATAGTATATTTTTTTATTACTTAAATTTAATTTTAGGCTACATCTTATCTTTCTAGATTAGGATTAATTCTTATGACAGCAGTCACAGAACTGTTTTTAGGTCTTTCTATGGTTTCTGCATTACACAGAATCCCAATAAATATATATATATATATATATATATATATATATATATATATATATATATATATATATATATATATATATATATATATATATATATATATATATATATATATATATATATATATATATATATATATATATATATATATATATATATATATATATATATATATATATATATATATATATAGAATATTAATAATATCAATGGAAAATATCTCATGGAAGTTATTTTATAAAATAAATAATATCGAAGAAAGAAAAAAACAATAATAAAGAAAATCACTTTTTTATAAAGAAAAAATAATGTTATAAAATCAACGCCAGAATTTATGAAATACATTAATTAATGCATTAATTAATATGAAAATTGTAAAACATTTAAAATAAAAATCCTATTATATTAATTATTAAGATAACCTAGATATAAAATTAGTTATTATTTGTCTATTGAAGTTGAAATTGGAGTCAAAAACAAGTGAAGTTTAAGGAAATTGGAGAATAATTAATTTAAAGGGTGGGAGGGAATTTTTTTTTTTTTTTTTTTTTTTTTTTTTTTTTTTTTTTTTTTTTTTTTTTGTCACAAGTTGAGTGATCTAACTCTTCCAGCAGGAAAGAAAGATCGAAGTGGAAAGACTGGGCAAAAGAGCTTATTAAGGTAGGATACAAGCTCAGACGAAGCACATGTCTTATTAACCACAGGTGGGATACCCTAAGGGCCATATGCTTTCTTATTGTTAAACTCAGACAAAGTAGGAACCGCTTCTTTAAAAAAGAATATATTACATCTTCGGAGGAAATTACTTGGTCCGCAATAAATGTTTGAGTGAGTTGGAGAAGGAAGAAAAGCAACTGAATCGCTCTAAATTGGAACTAAAAACAAAGAAATGAGCGAAGATAAGTTCAGCTTTATTGGAGTGTAGGACATCAATGGTGTTTCCTAAAATGTTAGAAAGAGAAAAAGAAAAATTGAGAAGGAAGAATGAGCTCGGAATTTTTTTGCAAACTTCCAGGAGTGTAAGGATGAACCAAAAAGATTACTGGAGTTTCTTCGAAGAAAAAAGTTTTAAATGATACGGATAATAGATGCTATGCGATCCTTGGATGAAATATAAATATCCTGTGTTTCTGAAATTTGAAGACGATGGTAATTTCCGAAGCCAATGTCGCTGTGGCGAATAGCAAGAGAAAATTCAGTTAAGCAAATATTTTTGAATTTTAGTTAAATGAAGAGAAAATTCAATGTACACCTCCATGCTTAGAGAATCACCTTGGTTATGAGTTGGCGCACTTCGAAGGACTCATCTTACTGAAGCAGTGATCATTCTAAGAAATATCAAAGAAGCAAGGTCACAAGATTGACCAGTTTCCGACATCGAAATGAAACATGGACGCTTTTCTGCTGACGACTTTTAAGAGATTGAACAGGATACAGAGATTTAAATGTGGGGTATGGGAAACGTTTAATAATATAAGTTGGAGGATTGAAAGTTAAGGAAAGGCTTAGTATGTTGGGTTCATCTTCTAGATGATCAGGAATATGAATAAGAAGATGCACCACCTCCTCAACATATATATATATATATATATATATATATATATATATATATATATATATATATATATATATATATATATATATATATATATATATATATATATATATATATATATATATATAGATATATATATATATATATTTTTATATATTAAATTAAAATTAATTTTGAAAATATATTTTAATTTAATTATAATATTATTGAAACTTTGAATTTCTTTTTAATATAACATCAAGATCAAAAAAAAATTGAAGAAAAATAAAATGGACATGTTTTTGTTCTGCGATCAAACGATCTACTCCAGAACCCAAGAATCAACAACTGATCTTTCCAAGTTTGGACTTTCTTATTTGGTTATAATATTATAAAAATTATCTAGGTTTGTTGTCTTGAATAATTTTATCTGAATGAAGTGTTATTTTAATGTAATCTATATACGTATTTTGGTGCAATTAAAAATTTGAAAGAAAAGAGAAGAGAAAAATTAATGAGATGTAAAATTTATATTTCTACTATTCATATTCATACACCTAATACATTTACACTTTGAAAATGAGGAAGTAAAGCTTCTATTAACAACCCGAATGAATATGACAAAGTAAAAAAGATTGGAATCACTGGAAGATGTGTCACTTTCAAATGTGACAACCAAAAACATTGTTGCAGACATTCATTTGAGTAGCATTAATAAAAAAGGAATAATTCATAATTTTTTGTGTTTTATCTCAAAGTTTCTGAAATGAAACTACAGTGCTAGGAAGTTGACTCTTCAGTTTATTGATTGTAACAACTCTAGGACAGCACTGGAAACCAACTCTTCAAAATGCAATGTTTTCCTGGATAACTGTAGGAGAAAGAGTTGAGACCAAATTAAAGTCCACCAACAAGGTGAAAGTTTTTTCCAAGAATCTTAAACTGTACAATTAGAATAGGAAATCAATTCTCCAAAGCATAATCTTTTGGATAACTCTTGAAAAAAATTCAAAGATCAGATGGAATAAATTACTAGTCCCACAGGTAGAATAAAACCTCTTCCGGGGAGTATATATATATATATATATATATATATATATATATATATATATATATATATATATATATATATATATATATATATATATATATATATATATATATATATATATATAAAGTTAGGAGGGTAAATTTTTATGCATAAATTTGTAGCCATAATTAAACTGTATAGAGTATATAGGTAGTAAAAAATTCCCAAACATGATTGAGTGAAAAGTTTCTCCGATGGCGAACTATATTAAAAATGTGGTTGTGATTTATTCCTTTTAAGCTGCGCAACACAAAAAGAAATATCGATATAATTCCCGACTTCCAAATAATCTTTTAATTAAATGTTCTTTCTTTAAATCTTATTAAAACGAGTCTCGCTCACAAAGGATAAGGTGTCTCATCTCCTACCATTTTCCATTTAAAATCCAAAAATATTATCTAATAAATAAATGAGCATAGACAAAAAGAGAGTATATATATATATATATATATATATATATATATATATATATATATATATATATATATATATATATATATATATATATATATATTATATATATATATATATATATATATATATATATATATATATATATATATATATAATATATATATATATATATATATATATATCTATATATATATATATATATATATATATATTATATATATATATATATATATATATATATATATATATATAATATATATTCTGGAACTTATGAAAATAAATTCTTGTTCCAGATTTTCATGAAACTAACGAAAAAATGCTTAAAATATATAGTGAGAAATTTATTTTAATAAAACAGTCCAGAAAAATAATCTGTTTCAAAGTGGAAAAATAAATAAAAATTTGGAAATACAAAAAAAATAAATAAAATAAATTATTTTTCTCACAAATTCATAGGACACTAACATTTACCTATAGGAGGCTCTGCTCCTCTCAACATGTAAGTGGTGGAGAAATAAAATTTCTTCAATATCAAATTCTGAGATGTCATAACTTTTTTAGAGTTCATTTCTCAAGTTTTTCTCTTCAGTTCCTTTCAAATATTTTATCTGAAGTTTCATTAAAATCAACAGATGTTGCTATTTTTGATAAGACTTTATTGGAAGGCTGTGGAGTTGCTACATTTTTTCTGCTTTCACTCTAAATTATATTAAAGTATCCAACTTCACAATTTTAAAATTTTCTAGTTCCAGTTCCAACTTTTTAAAATATGCAGCTCAAGCTGCAAATTCCTCCATTTTATAGTAAAAAAAAAACAAAAACAAATCTCCACTCTAGTTCTAAATCTCTTTATTGTAGAGTAAAATTTTTTTTTTTTGCTTATTTTATTGCTCAGGAGAACCATTTCTGATTTTTAATTATGTTTTCTCTATTGGTTATAAAAGCTAAACATATATAAATGCAATTAATAAAGAATAACTGAGGTCTGAAACTACTTTTTTTGCAACATTTCAGAAACTTTGAATTTTTACTATAAAGAGACATACCTATTATTTGTATACATAGAGATGGCAGTTTTAAAAATTGATCTACCAACATACTGATCTATATATAGACTGATATATTTACATTTTACACATCTTAATATTAGTTATCTCATAATTATTTTAATTTAGTAAATGGCCTCTCACTGTAACAGCACTTAGGAACATTCATCAAAGTCAAACAAGTTGACGCTTTTTGTTATTTTAGAATGTTAACAGAAAGATGGCGCATGCGCCCTTGATAAATAATAACAGAAGACCATATTAAACTGTATGTGCCCGTAAATTGAATTTTTTATGGTGAAGGTGTAAAATATTTAAGGTTAAAAAAAAGGATATCTTTTACGGTAAAGTTTTACAGTGATATAGTAGACCTGGGCTTCTGAAATTTTTTTTAATCGCAACCCTCTCTCATCTGGCAAAATTTCCCGCGAACTTACCATAAGAATAAAAGATAAAATCGAATGAATGCAAAAAGAAAATTTCAAAACCATTTTGAGAAACTTTCTACTACACGATGAACAACGGTAATATATAGAAAAAACTGAAGCATCTGCTCAGTGGCTGTACTAAGGACGTTGAGGCCCCCTCGCAAGATCTTCCATGGGGTACCCTCATATATATTATATATATATAATATATATATATATTATATATATATAATATATATATTATATATATATATATATATATATAATATATATTATATATTGATATATTTATATAAGTGCATTGTTTTACCCCTAAAGATTTCCTTTTATACTTGTACAATTAAGGGTCCCTGTCTGGGGCCCCGGAGCATTGCGGTGTCCTTATTGCCGCCACTGCATCTGATTCACGCAGACCCTTGGAAGAAAAATCCTTAAAGCTCTCCTTCAATTTCATAATGCTCTATATATATATAGTAATATTCACATAAATATAAATATATAT
>SEYY01019524.1:42500-45000 GCA_009176605.1 Armadillidium nasatum
CTGTATCCTCTCCTATCTCTTCAAGTCTTCCGCAAGAAAGACCCCCTTCTGTTGAAAGGAAACGTTTGTGGTATTTCGGTGCCGCAAGTTGGTCGGACTTGCTGTCGTACTTCTTTGATTTCCCATGGAATGATTATTGCTTCCGAAGGAGGAGTCCCTCGGAGTGTGTTGAACGCATAAACGAGGTGATTCTCTCCGGCATGGAGCGTACATTCCATTTTCTTTCCCTTCTACTAAACCCAATAAACCTTGGTTTAACTTTACTTGTTCTCACGCTATCCGCCGCTGAGATGCTGCCTTCAGGGATTACCGTCGTCTTCAAACTCCAGAAACTCAAGCAACTTGTATTTCATTCCGGAATCGTGCAAAATCTATACTTCGTAACACCAAAAACTCTTTTCTCCGTAAAAAATGGAATAATCTTTCTGGTTCCTCTTTCTCACGCTCTTTCTGGCCGTTTGCAAAAAATGTCAACTCTAATTTTGCTTCTTCCTTTTTCCCTCCTTTAGTATCTTCCGACGGCACAACTGCTGTTTTACCTTCTTCTAAAGCTGAACTCTTCGCTCAAACTTTTGCCTCTAATTCTACGTTAGACGATTCCGGAGCTATTCCTCCTCCTTCAACTCCCTCCAACTCATTTATGACTTCTAAAGACATTTTCTGCTCTCTCTCTGAGCTTAATACTAAGAAGGCGTAAGGTCCCGATGGTATCCCTCCTGTGGTTCTCAAAACTTGTGCTTCCGAGCTTGCACCATGCCTTGGTAAACTATTTCGTCTTTGTCTTTCTACTTCAACCTTCCCTTCTTGCTGGAAACGTGCGCTCATTCAGCCTGTGCCGAAGAAGGGGGACCTCTCAACCCTCTAACTATCGTCCCATTTCTTAACCTCCGTCTTTCTAAAGTTTTCGAATCTATCCTCAATTCTTCTAATCTTTATCTCTGATCGCCAGTATGGTTTTCGTAAGAAAAGCTCTACTGGTGATCTTCTTTCCCTTCTCTCTGACTCTTGGTCCTCCGCTCTTCGGCATTTCGGTGAATCTTTTGCTGTCGCGCTAGACATATCAAAACCCTTCGATAGGGTCTGGCACAAAGCTTTGATTTCCAAACTCCCCTCTTTCGGTATTTATCATTCCCTCTGTGATCCTCTCTCTAATTTCCTTTCCGGTCGTTCTATAGCTGCTGTTGTAGACGGCCACCGTTCTTCCTTTAAACTTATTAACAGTGGTGTTCCTCAGGGTTCTGTCCTATCCCCAACACTTTTTACTTTCAAATGATCTTCTTTCTATTACTTCATCTCCTATCCACTCCTTTGCTGATGACTCCACCTTCTTACTCCTTTCAGTTTGAAAGACGTCTATCCCAACAGCAGTTATAAGACTCGAGAAGGGTAGCCTTGTAGCAACTAACCTCTGATCTTTTCACGTATTTCAAATTGGGGCAGAGAAAACTTGGTTGTTTTCAATGCCTCAAAAACTCAGTTCCTCCATCTCTCCACTCGACACAATCTTCCATTCAACTATGATATCTTCTTCGAAACACACACAACTCAAACCTTCATCTGTTCTTAATATTCTCGGTGATTCTTTTTCTCGTGATCTTTCTTGGAAAGATCACATTATTTCTCTCTCTAAACAAGCTTCTAAGAGGTTGGGTGTTCAGAATTACTTCTCGCTACCCCAGTTGTTCGTTCCTGTATGGAGTATGCTTCACACATCTGGGGTGGCTCCACTCATACAGTTCTCCTTGAAAAGGTGGAGTCTAGGGCATTTCGTCTCATCAACTCTCCTCCTCTTACTAACTCTCTCCAATCTCTTTCTGCCTGTCGAATTGTTACGTCACTCTCTCTATACTATCGCTATTACAACAGACACTGCTCTTCTGAACTCTCTCGTCGCATACCTCCTCCATTGAGAAGAGCCCGTTGGACACGACTTTCTACACAGTCTCATCCTTTCTCTGTCCAACTCTCTGACCCCAGACTTAACCGCTATGCTCAATCTTACATATACTCTACTGGTAAAGTCTGGAACACACTCCCTTTATCTGTTTTCCCAACTTACTTTGACTTGCATACTTTCAAACACCGTGTATTTGGACACGTCGGCACCTTCGACCAGAATAGTGTTTTTCCAATTCCGGTGGAATTCGGTAGGCCTCTTGGCCTTTGCCACCGGAGAATATATATATATATATATATAATATAATATATATAATATATATATATATATATATATATATATATATATATATATATATATATATATATATTATAGTTATATGCAATACTACTAAACTAAACGGTGATTTTCCTTAATATTTATTTAGCATTTTGTTAGGAAATAACGTTAATATTAAAGTTCTGTACTATCACATTCATTTTAAAAATTATGAATATTAAAAATACTTCAAATATTTAGTTCCGAGCCTAACATCGTACGTTTATGTTAGGAAAAATAACTCTCCTAATATGAAAATGGGAGGTAGTAAAGGGGAACAGTGCA
>SEYY01019524.1:75000-80000 GCA_009176605.1 Armadillidium nasatum
TTAGCAGCACCGAAGTGTCAAAAACGACTCCTCACAAGAAAAAGGGGGTCGTTCCTGTGGAAGACTTGAGAAGGTATAAAAGGATACAGTGATATGAAGTCATCATAGGAACTCAAAGGCTAAAAAAGTTAAATAGTATTAGGAGAAAGGCTGGAAGATAAATAAAAATCTGGTATGCTGGGCTCTTCTCCAAGAAGATCCCATATACGTCTAAACAGGTAGGAAGTTACACCATCTATTCAAAGGTTTTTCTGAATAGTTTACCAGTTAAATTTAGATAATTAGAGGAAAGTCTTCGGTAGTTGTAAACATTGAAATGAAAATACAATAATTAATTATCCCTCTCTGCTTTCAATCGCAATTTGAGTGTTTAGACAAGAGATACCACACTCTTGGGAAATAATGCTGACCAAATCTTTTCTCCTTCAAATATTAATAAATGTCATTGTGGTGGTCAAGGGTAGAATTTTGAATCTCGCAACACAATTTGTATGATCAAAGTTTTATTTATACAAATTTAACCAAACAAGATACTAATGTCGCAATTCCCGACAAGAAAATTATCTACTAGTCATATAAACACTATTAATTAGTTGGGAAGAATTAATTACATCGTTCACTTATTATGGGCAAATGATGAGGCAAAAAAAATACACTCCAACACTTACATAAGCTTCTCATATGCCCAATATATATATATATATATATATATATATATATATATATATATATATATATATATATATATATATATATATATATATATATATATATATATATATATATATATATATATATATATATATATATATATATATATATATATATATATATATATATACCGCGTATCTTTTCTAGATTTAAATATTTCAGATTTAATTGATACTTATTAAAAAAAATTAATTCATTATATTTTATTTAGGTAAATTCTGCGGTCAAAAAGCAGCATCAAAACTGCAATTGATAAAAAAAAAATAAAAAAAAATTTAAAACTCACAAATTTTTGTATTTTCTTAAAATACAAAAATGTTGTTGCCCCGTTTGAAAAATGTAAAAGTGATTCAATTCTTCAAAATAGGCAATGATGATTAAAAGAGATATTTAAAATTATATTTTTAAAGTCTTTCTTTTTTTTTTTTTTTTTTTTTTTTTTTTTTTTTTAATTTGATAGTTTGGAAAAAGAAATTGAACTCGGTCTCTTTAGCAGACTTTTCATTTAACTTACATGAATAACATGATTAAGCATAATTACCGGTAAATGTAATAAATATCAACATCAGGGGTAACAAGGGAGAATTTACATTTTTTTTTTTTTTTTTTTTTTTTTTTTTTTTTTTGAGTATTTAACATTCAAGGCGCAAGTCTACGTAACCCCCAACCCGTGAGTGGTTGGAAAGTATTCTTTACATTTACCATATTACAGAAGATTAATGTTCAATCAACATTTTATAATATTCATAATAATAATAATAATAATAATAATAATAATAATAATAATAATAATAATAATAATAATAATATAATAATAATAATATATATATATATATATATATATATATATATATATATATATATATATATATATATATATATATATATATATATATATATATATATATATAGTGATTTGATGTGTGCGTAAAAAGATAGAAATCTAATCCCAATATTTTAAGACTACTGAAGTTATTTGACATTTATTTTTGATCTTTTAAATGTCAGTTCTGGTGGAAAAATGCCAAAGGATAACATGAAACTAACCATAGTTTAGAAAGATCATATTTAGTCCAAAATTAATGGCAGACAAGCTCCAATACACTACGTTTAAAAGTGTATAAGGCAAATGAGTTAAGAAATTTAGAAGAAAGTAGAGTCCCTGGAAAGAATGAGAGTAGTTGTATAGTGTGAGGGCAGCAACGAAATAAACAGATAAAAAGATGAGACTGTGTCGGTATTGGAATAGTAACATTCCCTCAGAATCAAAAATCATTCAAAGATTTCCATTGAGTGAACCGAAAAGGTAGAAGAATTTCTAATTCTGAAAACGTTTTACTTCGATCACAGAATGAGGTATTCGCGAAATTTATAATTTAATTTTATTATTACTTTTATTTAATAGGGTAGAGGAAAGACTCACTTCCAAAACTGTCTTTTTTGTAATTGGAAAATGTAAATCATTCCAGAATTTTAATTGCTTGCAATTAAATAATTATTTTAATAATTATTTTTATTTGAATTTATAAATTTTGATGAAGACAGTCCAAAATCCTACAGAAACTTCATTTTGTGTTTTACTTTTCTCCTCAAGGATGTTGCCCTAATCGAGGAGGGGAACTTTACAAGGTTGTTTCTTCCTAGGATCCTTATGAAATATCGAACCAGCGTCTTCAACAAAGTGAATCAGTAACCCTACCATTATTCCACCATATCTTTTCTATTTAACAAGATACAAGGGATGGAGTGAAAGTATCGGTATCGGTATCAGCAAGTATCGGTAATTTTTTAGGTATCGGTATCGGTATCGGTATCGGCAATTTTTTGATCGGTATTTTTAGGTATCGGTATCGTGAATTTGAAGTCTTGGTATCGTATCGGTAAAAATATTTGTATCGCTCCATCCCTAAACAATACTAATCTATACTTGGTCTAAGGCCAAAAGTTTACCCAACATTTGCAGTTCACTTTTCGAAGAATGATTTCATTTCCTTCTTTTAAATCTGAATTTCAGCACACAATAAAGTGACCTCAACTTAAAAAAAAGTCATTCGTTTTAGCTTCAGAGATTTAATTTCAATGATGTTGTTCGATTTATTGATAAAGGATGTTCTTAACCCGAGGATGTTCAACTCGAGAGTGACTCTTTTCAAAACAAAATATTTCGATTTTCTTCCCACGTTAAACGCTCTCTGAGTCTCTTTCAGCCTTCGTTAGTCGTAATCCAATTTAAATTTGAACATTTTGAAAACAAATTTTTTAAAGGCAAAAAAAATATCATTTCAACTTTTCACAAAATGTAAACAATATTACTGTAAATGACGTTTAAAATAGAAACTTAGTTAAAAAATAAATGATCAAAAAACATCCGATACCACTATTATTAATGATAATAATCATTATTAATTTTATTATTAGTAGTAGTAGTATTAATTATGATAATAATTAATAATAACAACAATTATTATTATTATTATTATTATTATTATTATTATTATTATTATTATTATTATTATTATTATTATTATTATTATTATTATTATTATTATTATTATTATTATTATTATTATTATTATTATTATTATTATTATTATTATTATTATTATTATTATTATTATTATTATTATTATTATTGGGAAGACATATGTCTGAATTAGAAAATAGAACCTTGGAGGAAAATAACTCATTCAAGCCCTATCTTCTATGCAAGATATGTTAATTGATACCCTTACCATTTTAGGAACCGTGATGACATTTTTCAATTCACAACCAATTACAAGATTTTTCTTGTTTAAATTTAACTTCTGAAACATCTCTAAATAATATTATCAGCTTTTTAGACATAAAAATAAAAATTATTAATGATGGAACCCTTTCAATGAGCATACATCTCAAGTCAACTGATTAAACCTTAATTACAACTCCTACTTCCCAGAAGTATAGAAACATTCAATTGTTAAAACGCTTTTATATAAGGCTTTAAAATTGTGCTCTGATTGGGAATCATTTGGTGTTGAGCTTAAGAAGATCAGACGGACCATAATCAATTGTAACCACCCGCTATCTATAACTTAAAAACTAATCAATAAAACCATTACCAAACTTTATAAAAATCAGGGAAATACTAACAATAACTGATAAAATTAACTTTTATTTTAAAACTTCCAATGCAGTTAATTTTAATAAAGAGGAAAAATGGAATTATTGATACCCATATAAAACCCTCAAACAATTCAAAAATAATAGTTAAACTATTCCATAAAAGCAAACCGCTTTCTTCTTGCTTTCCTACTAAGGATACCCTTTCAGCTAATCATCATGTGTACCAATATGCTTGTCCTGAGTCTGGCTGTACATCGACGAATATTGGTTGCACGACTAATAAATTAACAGATAGGGTATACCAACATCGTTTGAAGCCCAGTAAAATTTACGAGCTCTTCTATACTGAGAGCATGGGAAAGAAACTATATGTGATATACCCCAATCATTCAAAATTCTTTATTCATCTTGTTAAGCGCAGAAATTACTATATTAAAAACTGCTAACCAAACATTAACATTAAGTTTAACATACTGTCACTCAAACTAAACATATGATATATTTCTTAAGTTTATAATCTATAATCTTAATTTTTTATTTTAAAATTCATTCATGTGTAAGAATCCGAACTTTGACGAAGTTTCGAGGTTTACGAATGTAACAGATTAGAAAAAAAAAAAAAAAATTATGCTTTTTGCTTTCTATGTAAGTTCTTCTCGCGAATTATTTTTAAAAAATTAAAAATTTAAATTAAAAGAAAATTTTTAGGGAATTGGAATGGAAATGTAAGATATATATTAAAACAAATGCTGACATTGAACTCCTATATTTTTATCATTAATGAAGAAGAAAAAGTTTCATTAAAAAAAAGAAAGAATTTTTTTTTTAAAAAAATTTTAAATTTAAATTTTTTTTTTTTTTATGAAGTTTCTTCATCTTGCACAAGAATTCATCAACAGGAATATGTTTATGGGGGGTTTATATACAAGTAATTGTTTTTGCAGTGGAAAAGTCATTCTTATTTTACAATTTGCGACAGAAGCTTCCACAGCAAATAAACTTTTTCTCATCATATGTGCACTTAAAACAGTATTTTTTTTAAATATCTACATTGATTAATTATTTTAAATTTAAATATTTAGTAAGGGATAACGTAAGAACTTTTTCTAAAAAGTGTAACTTCACGCTTGATCATTTAATTAATTGGAAAAATGATTTAAAAATTAAGTTTAGTGATTTAGATAATC
>SEYY01019524.1:82500-85000 GCA_009176605.1 Armadillidium nasatum
TCCACAATTTTCAGTTACTTATTACTGCGCAATTGCGCATATCAAGGACTTATTTTTAGACTTGCATTATCTGCCAATGTTTCTAAAGATAAAAATTTATCTCCCTCTCTCAATATATATATATATATATATATATATATATATATATATATATATATATATATATATATATATATATATATATATATATATATATATATATATATATATATATATATATATATATATATATATATATATATATATATATATATATATATATATTATATATATATATATATATCTATACTATATATACTATACTAGTGAGCATTTTATTCAAATATATAAAACATTTCATGTTTATTTTTTGTATCCTTCTGTTTGCGTTTGAATCTTTGACTTCGGACAATTTGTTCGCCTTTTTTTCTTTTATTTTGCAACGGGAAGTCTTTCAAATATATATTTTATCGAGCCATTTATTTGTATTAAGATCAAAGAGTTGCCGTCCTCTCTCTCTCTTTTTCTCTCTAATACTACAATTTTTATCAACTAAAAAATGATTTATTTATATATATATATATATATATATATATATATATATATATATATATATATATATATATATATATATATATATATATATATATATATATATATATATATATATATATATATATATACTGGGTGAACCTTAATTGCTTGGCTAAATATTAAACTGAATCTATATTGACTACGAAATCGAAAAGTTCCAATGAAGAACTGTAAGAAGATTCACCCTGTTAAAAGGTAGTAGAGTCATTTCGCCCTAAACTGATAATAAGGGTGTCTTTCAGTAGGTAAACTGTAGGTTATGTGAATAGATCTTGTACTATTAAGGGAATTTCTTCTTAAATAAACATAATATAAATGTGTAGCTGAAATATGTATACAATTTGGAGGTAACATTCTATATATCTCGTTTTACCGAGTATATCAGTGCAAAATCCAAACATGTGTCCCAAGTTCAAACCTAAATAGGTTACCACGATATATATATATATATATATATATATATATATATATATATATATATATATATATATATATATATATATATATATATATATATATATATATATATATATATATATATATATATATATATATATATATATATATATACATATCATCATCATCATCAAAGAACATGAAAGATATTTGAATAAAAGATTTTTTTCAATAATATTGAAATGTTTAATTAAATTAGTTAAAATATTTTAAATATGGGATAATTTTGTACAAAGAAAACACACACACACACACACACACTATTTACACACATGTATTAATTTATACAAGTTTGAAATATGATTGTTCATATTTTTAACTTTTTCATTAAAATTCAAAAAAATAAATAAAAACATATATATATATATATATATATATATATATATATATATATATATATATATATATATATATATATATATATATATATATATATATATATATATATATATATATATATATATATATATATATGCAGAATGGATGAAATAGGATGGTGGGTAGAGTCATGAGATCCGAGGTAGGGAGGAAGGGGGAGGGAAGGCCGAGGATAGGTGGATGGATGGGGTGAGGGAATATTGGGGGGGGGGGGTTTGAATGGGACGAAGGTAGGAGAGTTGGGAACAGAGTGAATGGAGGAATGGTGAGGGGGGAAGAAAGAACTGTGACGGGCACCACCCCACGTGAGTGGGAAGGGTGAAGGGTAAAATAAAATAAAATAAATATATACATATATATATATGTACAACTTTAAAAAAATTCTCAATGAAGAGGAATCCCAAAATGCACAATTCAAAATTTGTGGCATCACCAGAACAGGAATTTCATAAGATGCAAATATATAATGGCAGTTGACTTATCACATTTAGCTTTGGAAGGACTGTATAAATTGCACCTTACACACAAGAATAAGGATGTTGAGCACAAACATGTAAACATAGGAGGGTACGCATCACGGCTATATAGTACACCGATCTAAGGAACCCAAAACGTGAGGGAAAGTAAAACAAAAAAGGGAGTGGGGGGAGGTGGGTCAAGGTTCTTTGCGAAAATAGGATATCCTAAAAATTTAATATTATTGTTCCATACATCTTTGAGGAGATTCTTGAAGTGTTGACCTGGTACAACAATACACAACTCACATCTTGATACCATGAAAATGTAAACATACTCCAGAATTCCGTGTAATGTCGATGTCTTGGTTTACAATATAGCGAAGATCGTCGACAGTGTTGCAAAGACAAGTTGTCGTAGATGATTCCAAAAGAAATATTTCAACGAGTTGAGATCAGAAATGTTTGCAGGTTACTCAATCGTCTTATGATAGACTCTCTGACAACTAAATCAAGGTGTGGCGAAGCACCATCGTGGACAGACCAAAGGTTACGCCCCACCACATATAATCTTGTCAGTTTATATCCGTATCCAATAATTCATTCGTAGCTACCAGCGATATTTAACTGCCATTGTA
>SEYY01019524.1:90000-91749 GCA_009176605.1 Armadillidium nasatum
AAAACGCTTGGGGTGAAAAGTGATCCATTCTCAGCATCATCTGCAAATCAGAGATTAAAAAAAGTATATTTAATGACAAGAAATAATATAGGCTAAAGCACAATAAATAAACCATTAAATCATAACATCGAAAAGTATGCAATAAATAACATAATTTGTAATAATAAATAATTCCTATTCAAAATGTCAATTTCAACATTATTTAAGCTTTGGTTCATAGTAATAATACGGTTCCCAAGGAACAAATCTATTTCAGCTAGTATATATATATTATATATATATATATATATATATATATATATATATATATATATATATATATAATAATATATATATATATATATATATATATATATATACAATGGTTTACAGCCCAAATGTTTCTTAAGAAAAATGTTGTAAATTTTGACTAATATTGCATGGGGGTTACTGATAAATAAAATAATAGGCACAATTGTTCATTAGATCTTTTTAGGATACAATATTGTGTAACTAGAAGTACAAAAATGAACATAATCACTTACATTTTTTCAGTATTTTTTAGATTCGAAGGACGTGGGAGTGTTGTAATATATTCTATCTTTATAAGAGGTTAAATGAAATCATTAATTTATTTTCATTTCATCTAATTTGAAACAAAAATTGATGCATTATATCTAAATGTTATTAAGTCACGTATTTGCCTTCTTTATTTAGTTCGTATAGAAAATTTAGGAAAAAATCCATAAAAGCCATGAAAACAGCATGAAAGATTGATTCAATCAAACAGAACCTTAAATGAAAAGGTTTCTATTTCATTCTTCGAAATATTCTGGAAAAATAAAAAAAAGTTGCTAATCAAATTTTGAAGGGTGGCCATTTGAAGTTTTGGTGGCCGATTTCCCAATTTGGAAAACCAAGAAAACACCATGAAGGATTGCTTTATTCAAGAACAACCCTTAGATGAAAATGTTTCTACATCATTCTCCAAAATTTTTTTCCTGAAAAAATAAAGAAAAGTTGCTGAGCAAATTTTGAACTAGGGTTATTCGAATTTGGGTGGGCGATTTCTCAATTTTGAAAAAACCATGAAAACATTATGAAGAAATGTTTCAATCCAAAACAACCCTTAAATGAAAATTTTCTACATCATTTTCCTAAGTTTCCTGAAAAAATAGAAAAAAAGGTGTTGAGCAAATTTCGAAGGGAGGGGGGGGGGTGCAATCAAAGTTGAGGTGGGCCATCTCCTAAACCATAGCCCCCACATAAATTTTACAAGAATACAGAAATGTATATCGTCCTCAATTATACTGATGTAACCAGTGTGATTTTTCTACTGTGAATATTAAAAGACTTATTTAGCTAAACAGACCCAAAAAAATTCCCTCTCCCCATTGATCAAAGAAGGAATTCGCACCCCAAGAAGCCCATTTCAGTTTTGTATTAATACATAAAATGTATATGATTTTTGGCTCTACAACTTCTGTAACTGAAAAAAATGAATAAAATTATTATTATTATTATTATTTTTATTATTCTTATTATTATTATTATTATTATTATTATTATTATTATTATTATTATTATTATCATTATTATTATTATTATTATTATTATTGTTTTAACTAAACTTACAAAAACTTTTTAATTTATAGTGTTATCATACGACAGTAAATTATTTATGAATTTATTTATTATTTTTCAATTAATCTCTTCATTTTTTAAAATTTTGCTTTTACCTATCTGTAATATTTATTATTAAGAATTTTA
>SEYY01019525.1:0-5000 GCA_009176605.1 Armadillidium nasatum
GAGAGGTTGAGAAGAGTGTTGAGCTCATAGTAAGCTCATCTACCCTCCTCACCCTGTATATATATATATATGTAGTGTAGTTTATATAACAATTTTTTTTTTGTTCAGTCTTTTAATTGAGTCATTAGATAAAATACTACATTTACTATATTTTCAGCATCATGAAATTGTAATTCTTTATGTTATATGTTATTCTTACTTGTAAATTGCATAGAGACTTGTAAAAATCAAGTTATAGAAAATATTCTCAACCTAAATAACAACTCTTACATTGTGAAAATAAAATTATATAAGACGTTCCAAAGAAAGGTACTAGTTTTTTATTGTTCAAGTAATGTTTAACTGAAATAATATTTTAATAATTATTTTTGTAATACTGAATTAGCTATAATACTAATTGTTAAATTTTTGTTTAGAAATTCCATTGTTGTATCTTCGAAAAACCAAATTGAGCCTTAGAATAGAAAAAGACTTCTTTTCTAAGGTAAAGGTATATAAAATAAAATAGTATAATGAATATATAAACATGTAATATAAAAATGTAATATCAGAAAGGTGTATTAAGTACATTGAACTAAAATAAGTGTATCTTTTTAAGGTTTCAGTTTTTGGGCTTAGACTGGAAGTTCAGTTTTGTATCTTGAGTGTAGGGATCCTTCAATCTTGGATCCCTGTGTTGAATTTCATTGTGTCCTTGAGCAGTGAGTACAGAGGTCGAAGTTGACAAACCTAAGTGGACAAATAAAGAAAAAGATTATTTCCAAAAAAGAAAACATTGTGAAACATAGTTGATATATTCAACTGTGTTACTGGATATATATTAAGATAAGACATTTTATAGTACTGAGGTAGTTTCAGTAATCTTTACTAACCCTTTTCTATTCCTTCTCCTGTCCCTTTGTTCCTCTTTTTCTGTAGCGAGTGGTAGATTGAAGTTCCGCCTGTGGGTGTGGACTGGAGTTCGGTAGGTCTTGTTGACCGTAATGGTGAATGAAAGTCTTATTTTATAATTTTGATTAAAATCCTTGGACTTTATGGTATAATATTGAGAACCTTTTGAATTTTAAAAGTAAAGTATTACTATATCGTAAATAATAATTAAGTTATTATTAATTCATTAATTAAATTTTTTTTGTTATATTATGTAAAATGGGGTTATCTCGTAATTAATAACCTTGGTTATTAATAATTGTTAAGGAAAAATTTTTGTTTCATATTTCAAAGAGATTTATTTTCATATCTACAATTGGATTTTATATGTTTATTAAACATATAAAGAAAATTGACTTATTGATACTTCTTTCCAGTAGTAAATAGAGAAGGATGTATGGTTGTTGAATGTGTGTGTATTTTATAAGTTTAAATAACATTGACGTTCCATTCATTCCCAGGAGGTTTCTTCATTTGTTGGTTTCTTTTAGTCATAGATCACATTGGATTTGATAGGGAAGAGGCTTGTGTGAATAGTCAAGATTCAATTTTTTGGATTGCCACATAGTCAGTTTTCTATAATTTTCTATATAAATAGAAGGAGTAAATTTGGGGTCTTTGGAAGGGTGCCAATAGGGGTCCCATACATAGAATTTTACACTGGTCCTATACACTCTTCTGATTCTTCGACACTATTGAGCTTGCGTGACGCACTCTTCCTTACACCGGCTCTTTCTGATTCCTTTGACTCTTTATCTTTGCGACATAATGTTGGTGCCTTGTCTCTTTTCTAAAGGTACTACAGCGGCAAATGCTCCAGGATTGTCCGCTGTGGTGCTCTTTTTCTTTCCTGCCACCACTGTTTCGTGGAACTTTCTTCCATCTTCAGTATTTCCCTCCGCATTTTATCTCAATTTCTTTAAAGCCCTCGTCTGCGCCCAACTAAGGAATTTGCGTTAGGTTGGTACTGTATGGGTGGCTTTTATTTTTTTGGATTTTGTGCTCTTTTGGTTTCATTTTTATTCTTTTAACACCCCCTCCTTGAATAGGGCTTTGCCAGTGAGTGGTGGTGTATATATATATATATATTATATATATATATATATATATATATATATATATATATATATATATATATATATATATATATATATATATATATATATATATATCCTCTGGTAGAAAAATGACCAGAACCGGACCAAAATCCATCATACTTTTTCAAATTGCACCAAAGTTGAAGGGAAGTCAGAATCGTAGCTAGTTAATGGCCAACGTGTCTCGATACACGGCTTTTAAAAGTGTGCAATGCAAAGGAAATTGAGAAAATAGAAAATTAGTGTGTTCTAGTTTTGCCAGTTGAATGCATAAAAAAATTAAAAACCGAAAATATTTAAAAAAAAAAAACAATAAAAACCAGATTTTTTTCGTTTTTTTGGGTTATTTGTTTTTTTTATTACAATAAGGAATCAATAGGTGAAATGACTAATGAAAAATAAAAAATGCAATGTATTTTTATATATACAACAGTAACAAAATGATTGAAATGAAGCAAAAAAAAAATTTGAACTTCTAAAAAAATAATGTAAATTAGTAGACTTATGAAGTATATATATATATATATATATATATATATATATATATATATATATATATATATATATATATATATATATATATATATATATATATATATATATATATATATATATATATATATATATATATATATATATATATATATATATATATATATATATATATATATATATATATATATATATATATATATATATATATATATATATATATATATATATATATATATATATATATATATATATATATATATTAGAATTTTCTGATAAAGTATATATATATATATATATATATATATATATATATATATATATATATATATATATATATATATATATATATATATATATATATATATATATATATATATATATATATATATATATATATATATATATATATATATATATATATATATATATATATATATATATATATATATATATATATATATATATTATATATATATATATATATATATATATATATATATATATATATATATATATATATATATATATATATATATATATATATATATATATATATATATATATATATATATATATATATATATATATATATATATATATATATATATATATATATATATATATATATATATATATATATATTATATATATATAAATTTCACATCTCACGGGCATTGCCCTATTCGAGGAGAGGAACTTTTCTAGGTAGTATATACCTAGGATCCCCAAGTGGGATCAAACCTGCGCCCTCAAGCACGTGAGTCAATCACCCTACCGTTTGAGCCACGGTGTATATATATATATATATATATATATATATATATATATATATATATATATATATATATATATATATATATATATATATATATATATATATATATATATATATATATATATATATATATATATATATATATATATATATATATATATATATATATATATATATATATATATATATATATATATATATATATATATATATATATATATATATATTATATACATAAATCGACGACAAGATCGGATGTGAAGAGAACTAAATGCAAGGACGACAGGACTAGCCATCCTGCCTTGTGATTACTTTGTCAACGGCTTGTAACTACTCCAGAACCAGCATTGGAAACCATAGCTCGGAGAAGAACAATCTTTTGAAGACCCCTGGGAGAAAATGTTTAGAGGTTGGCTTGAAATCGATGCTGGTCCTACTGAAAGAGTAAAAACCTCACCTGAGAGTCTGGACAAGACTCATGGACCGGCATGGAGACGAACGAGCCGAAAAACATTGATCTTTTAGAGGGCTCTTGGAGAACTTCTACAAGCGAATGAGGAAAGATGCTGGTTCCACTGACAGGGTGAAAACCCTTCCTTGGAGAGGCTGTAGATTGTAGATATATATTTTTTTGTTTTTGCAAAAGTAAGTAAGTATATATAAATATATATATATATATATATATATATATATATATATATATATATATATATATATATATATATATATATATATATATATATATATATATATATATATATATTGTATTTATAATAGTTTGTATATAAATTCATTAAAAAAAATTAAAAAATTTTGGTTTAAACCAAAAAAAACAAAAAAAAAAAAAAAGTTGGTTTAAACCAAAAAAAAAAAAAAACAATTGGTTTAAACCATCTGGTTAAAACCATGCAACTCTGATATAAAATAAAGCATACCTGTTAGATCTGTTGTTGAAGAGTTGGACAGAGAGAGGTGGTCATTGTGTAGAAAAGCGTGTACCTCGAGCCCTTCTTAGTGAATGAGGTAAGCAACAAGAGAGTCCATAAGTGATGTATCTGTTCTAATAGAGAAAATATAGAGAGAATGAAACAACAATTCAACTGGCAGAAAGAGACGAGAGAATTAGTGAGAACGTAACTTATGATGAAAAACCCTAGACTCCTCCTTTTTAAGGAAAGCTGTAAGGGAGAACCACCCCAAATGTGTGGCGCATACTTCATAAAGGGGCGAACACTACCTCTATTAACAGCAAACATCTCGGGTGGTGGGAAAAAATACGAAGGCGCCTCAGAACACCCAATTACTTGGAAGCTTGCTTAGAAAGAGAAGTAATGTATTTCTTTTAAGGACATTAAGGACATTAATTCTAAAATTAAGGACGGACGATGGTTTAACTGTGTTTTCAAAGATGTCATAGTTGTGTGGAAAGTTGTGTCGAGAAGAGAGTTGGAGGAACTGCATTTTTGAGACATAAAAACAACCTTATTTTCTCTGCCACAGATTGAAATACGAGAAAGGTCAGTGGTTAGTTGCTCCAAGGCCAACATTCTTGCGATAATTAACTGCCGTTGAGAGTGGTGTCTTTGAAATTCAAAATAGTAATGAAGGGTGAAGTTATTAGCATAGGAGTATATATGTGATTAAGTAATTTAGAGATGGTCTTTAATAAAAACTAGAAAAAGAGTTGGAGTTCGGACAGATCC
>SEYY01019525.1:12500-40317 GCA_009176605.1 Armadillidium nasatum
GGTATGTCTCATGCATTTTATACTCAAAATCTTGCCTTTCTTTCAATGAAGCCATTACCTCTTCCGTCCTGGATGAAGTTAATAACTCCGTTTTCCAGAAGAATGTGGTTATTTACATTTATTGTGATTTTCGTTGTAAACACAAGTGGAATAATTTTCTTCAAAGTTTCTCACAATCAGGCTAATTGCGATAGTTTTCGCCTTCTTCTTGAGGTAAGCAATTTTAATTAAATATAGGAAATGTATCTAAAAAAATTTTTTATTTCATTCCTAGTTTTGGATTTTTCATTTATTATTTCAGGGGTCCTCCAACCTCGAGGAAATCCGTTTTTTTTGGAATGGGAAAGAGAATAATCTGAAAGGGTAAACATTAAAAAATATATTTAATTGAAATGAAACGAATAGCCGAAGGGGTTTATTTTTTAATGGGGATCTAACCCACCCCCCCTTCATTTTCCCATTTTGACATTTTTTAACTAAATACTTCATAAAAAATATATATATATATATATATATATATATATATATATATATATATATATATATATATATATATATATATATATATATACGGGGGAGGGAAGTAGCGCTCCCGAAGAGATGAGATTACCCCCTGTTGGGTATACGGGGTGTTAAAGGTACTCCTATCTCATCCCGGTGCCCAATGGTTCGCTCCCTTTCGCGCTCACCTTCTATCTACACGGAGTAGGCTCTCCTTTACATACATAAAACATTTCTAACACATCTTTAAAAAAAAAAAAAATCAATTATGGCGTCAACTTCGGTAGCCTCGGAGAAGCCCCGGGGGGCGGTTTCTAAAAATAGCCCTCATCCACCCCTTCCCCCATCACCACTTGGGAGTTGGTGGCCTCCGGTGATGGGGTTGGTGCCACCAGGACACAGCTGCCGGCTTATCCTGATGCACGGTCTATTTTTTTCATTAATTTCTGCAACATTCGCGGTCTGCACTCTAATTTCCACTTTGTTGAACATCACCTCTCTTCTTCTAGACCTCACCTTTTATTCTTGACCGAAACTCAGATGTTTGAGCGTTCTGATAGCAAACCCTATTCTGTTTCCTCCTACTGTCTCTATCCTCAATTTTCAGCCAAAGGCGCTTGTTGTGCATACG
The DNA here is from genome assembly GCA_009176605.1 of Armadillidium nasatum. Taxonomy (NCBI): domain Eukaryota; kingdom Metazoa; phylum Arthropoda; class Malacostraca; order Isopoda; family Armadillidiidae; genus Armadillidium; species Armadillidium nasatum. The sequence continues at coordinate 13,633 of SEYY01019525.1, forward strand.
TGCGCAACGATGTCGTTTGTTCTCGTGTCTCTAATTTGGAGTCTTCCGAATTTTCAACCTTATGGCTTAGGCTCTCTTGCCATTCTACGACTAAATTCATTTGTTCAGTTTATTTATCTCCTAATTCTACTGACTATGCTAAATTCTTCGACTATTTAAACTCCAAAATAGAGCACATTCTCTCTTCTTCTCCTTTCTCTGAAATCATCATATTAGGTGATTTCAATGTTCACCACCGCCAATGGCTTTCTTCTAGTTCTCATGATACAGCTGGTGAACGTGCCTTCCTTTTCGCTATCCAAAACGACCTTGAGCAGTTGGTGCAGCTCCCTACTCGTATCCCTGATCGTCTTGGAGATGAACCCAACATTCTAGACCTTTTCCTAACTTCTAATCTTTCTCCTTATACTGTTAAACTCTTTCCTCTTCTGGGTTCCTCCGATCACCTTCTTATCTCTGTATCCTCTTCTACTTCTTCAAGTCTTCCGCAGAAAAGACCCCCTTCTACGGAAAGGAAACGTTTGTGGCGCTTCGGTGCCGCAAGCTGGTCGGACTTGCGGTCGTACTTTTTCGATTTCCCGTGGAATGATTATTGCTTTCGTGGGAGGGGTCCCTCGGAGTGTGCAGAACGCATTACCGAGGTGATTCTCTCTTGCATGGAGGCATACATTCCATATTCTATTCCCTTCTACTAAACCTTACAAACCTTGGTTTAACTCTGCTTGTTCTCGTGCTATCTGCCGCAGGGATGCTGACTTCAGGGATTACCGTCGTCTTAAAAATACAGAAGCTCACGCTACTTATATTTCATCACGGAATCGTGCAAAATCTATCCTTCGTAACACTAAAACCTCCTTTCTCCGTAGAAAATGTAATAATCTTTCTGGTTCCTCTTCTTCACTTTCTTTCTGGCATTTTGCAAAAAATATCTATTCTAACTTTGCTTCTTCCTCTTTCCCTCCTTTAGTATCTTCCGACGGCACACCTGCTGTTTTACCTTCTTCTAAAGCTGAACTCTTTGCTCAAACTTTAGCCTCTAATTCAACCTTAGACGATTCTGGAGCTATTCCTCCTCCTTCAACCCCCTCTAACTCAATAATGCCTAAAATTAGAATTTCTTCAAAAGATGTCATTTATGCTCTCTCTGAGCTTAATACTATGAAGGCGTACGGTCCTGATGGTATTCCTCCTGTGGTTCTCAAAATTTGTGCTTCCGAGCTTGCACCCTGCCTCAGGTAAACAATTTCGCCTTTGTCTTTCTATTTCAAAATTCCCTTCTTGCTGGAAACGTGCGCTCATTCAACCTGTGCCGAAGAAGGGGGACCCTCTCAACCCTCCAACTACCGTCCTATTTCTTTGACCTCCGTTCTCTCTAAAGTTTTCGAATCTATCCTTAACAGGAAGATTTGGAAACATCTCAATTCTTCTAATCTTATCTCTGATCGCCAGTATGGCTTTCGTAAGAAACGCTTTACTGGTGATCTCCTTTCCCTTCTCTCTGACTCTTGCTCCTCCTCTCTTCTACATTTCGGTGAATCTTTTGCTGTCGCGCTGGACATATCGAAAGCCTTCGATAGAGTCTGGTACAAAGCTTTGATTTCCAAACTTCCCTCTTTCGGTATCTATCCTTCTCTCTGTGATCTTCTCGCTAATTTCCTTTCTGGTCGTTCTATAGCAGCTGTTGTAGACGGCCACCGTTCATCCTTTAAATCTATTAAAAGTGGTGTTCCTCAGGGTTCTGTCCTATCACCAACACTTTTTCTACTTTTCATTAATGACCTTCTCTCTATCACCTCATCTCCTATCCACTCCTATGCTGATGACTCCACACGTTCATTATTCCTTCCAGTTTGAAAAACGTCCCACCAAATAGCAGTTGATAGACTCGAGAAGGGTAGCCTTGGAGCAACTAACCTCTGATCTTTCTCGTATTTCAAATTGGGGCAAAGAAAACATGGTTGTTTTCAATGCCTCAAAAACTCAATTCCTTCATCTCTCCACTCGGCACAATCTTCCACACAACTATGATATCTTCTTCGAAAACACACAACTCAAGCCTTTATCTGTTCTTAATATTCTTGGTGTTTCTTTTTCTCGTGATCTATCTTGGAAAGATCACATTACTTCTCTTTCTAAACAAGCTTCTAAGAGGTTGGGTGTTCTGAGGCGCCTTCAGAATTACTTCACGCCACCCTAGTTGCTTGCTCTGTTTAGGGGTGTTGTTCGCCCCTGTATGGAGTATGCTTCGAACATCTGGGGTGGTTCCACACATACAGCTCTCCTAGAGAAGGTGGAGTCTAAGGGCATTTCGTCTCATCAACTCTCCTGCTCTTACTAACTCTTTCAATCTCCTTCTGCCCGTCGAATTGTTGCGTCACTCTCTCTTTACTATCACTATTACAACGGACACTGCTCTTCTGAACTCTCTCGTCGCATACCTCCTCCATTGAGAAGAGTTCGTGCGACACGCCTTTCTATACAGTCTCATCCTTTCTCTGTCCAACTCTCCGACCCCAGTCTTAACCGTTATGCTCAGTCTTACATATACTCTACTGGTAAAGTCTGGAACACACTCTCTTCATCTGTTTTCCCAACTTCCTTTGACTTGCATACTTTCAAACGCCGTGTATCTGGGCAAGTCGGCCACCATCGACCATGATTATAGATCTTTCCCAACTCCGGTGGAATTAGGTAGGCCTCAATGGCCTTTGCCCACCGGAGGAAACATAATATATATATATATATATATATATATATATATATATATATATATATATATATATATATATATATATATATATATATATATATATATATATATATATATATATATATATATATATATATATATATATATATATATATATATATATATATATATATATATATATATATATATATATATATATATATATATATATATATATATATATATATATATATATATATATATATATATATATATATATATATATATATATATATATCTATATATATATATATATATATATATATATATATATATATATATATATATATATATATATATATATATATATATATATATATATATATATATATATATATATATATATATATATATATATATATATATATATATATATATATATATATATATATATATATATATATATATATATATATATATATATATATATATATATATATATATATATATATATATATATATATATATATATATATATATATATATATATATATATATATATATATATATATATATATATATATATATATATATATATATATATATATATATATATATATATATATATATATATATATATATATATATATATATATAGTATATATATATATATATATATATATATATATATATATATATATATATATATATATATATATATATATATATATATATATATATAGATATTGGAAATTTATGTAGGAATCAAATGAATATAAGATTTAAATGGTTTATATCTTGCCCAAAGTCTTCGGAAATTTTGCAATTTTTTTTTTATTTTAATTTTTAACGTCAAATGAATATTTTTGTAATCCACAAATCTTTTGGAGATTAGACTTTGTATGTATCATCCTCAAATTGTATCTAATTGAATAAAAAAAGCTTGCAGAAGATAACCGATATTTTTTTTTTTTTTTTTTTTTTTGTGCAAATTATTTTCTCTGAAAAGTGATTATTCGAGAAAAACGCACAAATGAATAACTCATAATATCCCTTCTGAAGTACAGTCGTGAACAGAAGTTCGTTCCTATTAGGCTGGAAATAAATATCATGTCATAAAAGCTCTATTTGAGTGAGTCTGATATCTCCAGGTTCACGACTGTACATTCCATATTTGAGTGGTCATATCTCGGTAACATTTGGAATTATGAAAACCTAATTACATATTTGGAATCAGAGAATTATTTTCTATAAAAATATACCAAAATTTTTACAAAAGATTAACTTTATAAAAATTATTCCCTTGTGAGCGACATGCCGCCAGGTTCAAGGTCGTTCGACGAGTGTCACTAGAAAAGTCTTTTTCTCAGGAACCGTTTGAAAATTATGAAAAACTAATTACATATTTGGAATCAGCATAATCTCACTATAAACTGATGAAAAAACAGACGGAGGAAATACTTACCCCTCCAAAACAGCCCCTTTACACTCTTATTGTTGTTTTTTAACAACATTCCATGATTGAGTGGTCTTTTCTTAGTAAACATTTAGAATGATGAAAAAATAATTTCATATTTCGAATCAGGAGAAAATATGCTACAAAAAAAAATACTTTAAAAAATTAAAAACTCCAAAAAAATATTTAATTTTTTGACAAAAATTTCTCAGGCTGTTTCAAGGTCGCTCGACAGTTCTCATTTGAAAAGTGTTTTCCTCAGGAACCATGTGAAATTATAAAAAACTAATTACATATTTGGAATCAGCATACATTTTACTTTAAAACTGCTGAAGAAATAGTTTGCTAAGATTCTTTATCCCTAAAAATGAAGCACCTTCAAATGGAGGATCCCTTGAAATCAAAATCATTTTTCTTAAACATCTCATTATTTTTACATTTGTCCCATTTTTATTAATCACATTATGCAACTAAATAGTGAAAAAATTTATTATTTTTAGTAGCTAATAAGATTTTTTCTATTATTTCCAATAGATTACTGGATTAATATTTCGGCAAAATATCGTGAAGAAGTATTCATCTTTGTGGATGAAATTATTTATTGGAATTTGGGCCTTGATGATATTCATTTTAACAACTGCTTATTCCTCAACACTAGTGTCGAATTTAACGTATCCCCAGCTATCCTCTTATTGTTAAAAGCTTAAAAGAAATGGCAGCAAACAATATTAAGCAAGTATAGCATTAAAAATTTCAATCATTTACCAAAAAAAATTTTAATTTTAATTTTAAGTAGAATCAAGAACATTTTTACTTAATATTAGTTTCTTTAAACTTTGTTTTTTTCAAACTTTTTTTAAATGAACTAGAGATTTGGAGGAAGATTCTACGTAGTTTTATAGACCAGAATATTTTGTTTTCTAAACATTTTAACAATGAATATTTAAAGACCTATTGGGTAGGTTTATCAGTTTACTAATGATAACATTGAAAGCTTTATTTCCTGTGAGTTCAGGGTCCCCTTAAGCAAGTATAGCATTAAAAATTTCAATCATTTACCAAAAAAAATTTTAATTTTAAGTAGAATCAAGAACATTTTTACTTAATATTAGTTTCTTTAAACTGTTTTTGTTTTTTTCATTCTATTTTGTTTTCTAAACATTTCAATGAATATTTAAAGACCTAGGGTAGGTTTATCAGTTTACTAATGGATATTGAACCAGCATCGCTTTCCAATTTCCGTTGTATTCAATAACAGGCTCCTTCCTCAATTCTCGCATGGTGGCACCTATGTCTTCAGTGTCAAGAAAACCCCCCATTTAATTCCTCTAACTCTTTTTAACTTTTTAACCCTTTGTTCCTTTCTCTTAGCTACATTCTGATTCCGATGATTTTCATGTGTTTCCACTATTTCGGCCTAGCTCCAAATTTTGCATTTTATGATAGACTTTACTCATTTATGTTCTCTGATTAATATCTTATAGTCTTTGCAGCTTTAAATCTCAATATTTTCTTTGCTGTTTGTGTCCTATTCCTCTCCCTCTTTTTTTGTACTTATAAGCTGTTCCCTATACAGCAGTTTGAGTATTAGTACACTTTCCAAGAATACCTTTTTCAACTTCACCTTCTGTATATCCTTTATGTTGGAGGTTATTTCTCTTACTGTTCTGGTGTTTCGTTTATTTACAGTATATTTGTAATCACCGTGCATCCCATTTGCTTTTCCTAATACGCCCCTACCACAGGCAAAGTATATCATTTCAGTTTCTTAACTTTCTTTCTGTTAACTTCCACTTTCATCCTCCCTCCTCTCTACTCACGATCATAATTTCTAAGTTATCCACATGCATGCTAAATCAATTTTTTTTCAATCTGCTTTGAAAAAGGTATCACAAAATCTCTCAAATTTCATTTTCAGACACCAACATTATAATAATTAGCTTACAGAATGTTTTGTCTCTCTTAAAACTTGGCACCTTCAAACTCACTTTTCATTTTATTGTGTCCAGGTATGCACAAAATAATACCTATTAACTTTCTTGCTTTGCTCTAATTTTGACTTCGGGTCATGCAATCTCTGTTTTCAAGCGCACTTCTCGCAATACTTTCATCTTTCTCGTAGTGTCCAAAGTTCCTCTAAATTTATTTCACTCTGTAATCAAACCATAGTTCCCTCACAATCTCTTTATTTTAGTTTTGAAATTAATTTATTTTTCCAAATATATGAAAGCATATCAGGTTTTCTATTTAATTGTCATGCCTTTCCCCATCGCCATTCTAGGTGTGAGAATAAGATCCATAGTGCTACAATTACATTGGTTGCCTTATGCTTCTCCAGTAAATGGGATTCCATAATCTTCAATACTTTTCTATATGTCTATACAAGGTTATCAGTCAAAGAGACCAATTTTCAATTTGAACAGTCTCCCACGTTCCCTTTGTCCAATTTTGGAATAATAAATGATTTCCTATATTTCCGATACCAGGTTCTCGCCTCAGCACTATTAGAAAACCTCAAAAGGTAATCTCAAATAAACATGTCTTGTTTTTCTTTATAGTTTAACCTCTATAGTCAGCAAAATTTTAGAACCAATACTAATGAATATATTGGATGTGTATCATGAAGATCATGATACGGCTTTAAAAGAAAGATTATTGGTTAACAAATTTGGTAGAATTTTTCAATGGGCTATTTACGATGAAGATTTCAAAAAAATATTTTGATGTCGTTTATTTGGACTTTCTAAAAAGCATTTGGTAAGGTCTATTATCAAAGGTTACTAAAAAATCTTAGTACATAAAATACAGGGAAAACTTTAAAAATATAAAAGATATTGGCTATTTGATTGGAAACAACAATGGGGAGTAATCAGACTGTTAGAATGTCATTAGTGTGCTCTAGGGCTCTTTTTAAAGGAAAAATAATGTTTACTATAAATACCAGTGTAATTGGTGGTAAATTTTTAAGCAATATTTTTAAATTTGCAGAATGTACTAAACTTTGAAGCAGTATAAATTGTGAGAAAGATTATCATGCACTGTAAAATGATTTGGTCAAAAATATGACATATGAAATTAAATATAATGATAAATGAAGACGAAACAGCGAATATAATTACCTAATAGATAACTCAATTATTATAGTTGTCAGTGATGAAAAATTTTTGAATAACTGATTAAGGATTTCAAATTTGCAAAACAATATGTTGAAGCTGTTATGAAAGCTAATAAAGCTTTTACCACCAGAAATTTTTAGAAATCGAAAAATATAATTCTATTTCATGAAACGTTAGTTAGATCTCATCTAGAATATGCTCTCCAGATTTAGAATCCACACCTTAAAAAGGACATAGAAAAATCAAATGTATTCAAAGAGCTACCAAAGTGATACTAGAATTGAGACGTAAATCTTAAAAAAAAGAACTTGAGATGCAATAATGTTAATTTGATAACCTTTATTATCAACTATTCAGTGGGAAAGGATATCTTAGACCTAATTGGCAACTGTTAAACTGGTTCTGAATCCTAGTCAGTATCTGCGCTGATGACAAAGACATATTAGACTCATTGTATATCTGTAAAATGATAAATAGATTGATGGCATTTAAAACATTACCTAAGTTAAAATGGTGATCTTTAATAGTGAAAGGATAACAACCATTATTAAGGGTAGCCAGCACCAACTAAACTAATTCTTAACCTTAACCTTAATAAGCACCTCCATCAATGGAAAATATATATTAGGTCCATTACATACGAGAGTTGGCAGACGCAACGAGTGCGATTCGTGATGCATTCATTTTGATACGGTAAAATCCGCAAAATAAATTTCAGTGATCTGGTGCGATGCAGAATATAAAAAAAATGCTTTGAAGCTCGATGCAGGCCCTGTTGTGCCCCTCATCGTATCACAGTTGCTACATTCAAATATAATCATCTTTCCCATGAGTATATATATATATATATATATATATATATATATATATATATATATATATATATATATATATATATATATATATATATATATATATATATATATATATATATATATATATATATATATATATCTATATATATATATATATATATATATATATATATATATATATATATATATATATATATATATATATATATATATATATATATATATATATATATATATATATATATATATATATATATATATATATATATATATATATATATATATATATATATATATAGAAGGGTCTTCACTCTGTCAGTGGAACCAGAGTCTTTTCCCCCTAGCTCTCAAAATTCTTTCTCCTACAAAGTTCTAAAAGATCATGTTTTTCGGTTCGTTAGTTTTAACGTTAAGTCTAAGCTCCTCCGATCGTCTTCTTATTCATGTACCTCCTTCGGTCTCTTCAATTCTTCCACAAGAAACATCTCCACCTTCTGCGAGGAAACGTTTTTGGGATTTCGATATTACAAACTGATAAGACTCTCTGTCCCACTTCTTTTATTTTCCTTGAAATGATAACTGCTTTGTTGTAAAAGATCTCTCGGCGTGCACTGAAAATCTAACAGAGGTAATTTAATAAATCTTGGTTTAACTCTTTTCTTAGTTCAAAATGCAAAAAATATTCTCTAACTTTGCTTCTTCTTTTAGTAACTTCTGTTCTGCCTTATGCAAAAGGTGAATTCTTATCTCGCACCCATGCGATTTATTCCACGTTAGACGATTTTAGAGATATTTCTCCTCCTCCAATTCATTTACTCTTAATATCTTCTAAATGGGTTATTTCTGCTCTCTCTGATCTTACCATTCAATAGACGTGGAGTCTTCACGGTATTCCTTCTGTGGTTCTCAAAACATGTGCTTCTGAGCTTAAACCATGCCGTTCTACTAGTAATCTTTTTTCTCTTATTCCTATGCGCTTCAACATTTTAGTGGATCTTTCAAAGTGGATGGTGCTATACATATCGAAAGGCCCAGGTAGAATCTAACACAATCATTAATTTCTAAACGTATCTCTTTCGGTATTTATCCTTCTCTTTGATTTAATTCTGATTATCTTTAGCATTTGTTTTAGGTCAAAGTAAATTTATTAAAAGTGGTCTTCCTTAGATATCTGTATTATCCTCAAATCTTTTTCTACTTATATATATATATATATATATATATATATATATATATATATATATATATATATATATATATATATATATATATATATATATATATATATATATATATATATATATATATATATATATATATATATATATATATATATATATATATATATATATATATATATATATATATATATATATATATATATATATATATATATATATATATATATATATATATATATATATATATATATATATATATACATACATAGTTCGTGTAAGTTCATAAAGTTCGCCGACCAAATTGTCAATATTGTTATTAAAATTCAACATAATAGAATCAAGAAAAGTCAAATCTAGTTAGTTTTTTTAGTTTAAGTAAGCCAAATAAAGTCAGATTTTCATGGAAACTGATTTGCAAATCCTCACTAAAAGTAATAATAAATAGCTTCAAAGGAGGAAGGGAAGCTGCTCCCTCCTGACAACGCCCACGTATCGTTGCGCTAATTTTGGAGAAGTGCGGTGCTGTGTACCGTATTTCGCATTGAGTGTAGTATGCATATAGGGGCAGTTCACCAAAGTAGGATAGGAGAAGTTTAGCCACGATTTGTGAATGTAACTTCTTACTTACTGTAGTCATCGGACTCTCATTATTATTATTATTTCATTATAATAGTTATTATTAATAGTATCAGTTATTGTTGTAGTAGTTATAGCAGAAGTGTAGCAGTAATTAATAATAATAAAAAAAGTTGTTCTGTTCGCAGAGTTTGTGGCGCAGATTTTTATCTAAGAACTATTGGTTTCATGAACACAAACAACAAATACTTATCTGAAATAATTAAGAAAAACTACGTTCCTCTCTACCTTTCAACTGATCCAAGAAAGTTTAATATTTCTAACTACTTGCAACATGTGAAAGAGAGGGATTGCATGTACGTTGTTCCCATGGCTAAAGCAGTGTATTATCAAATTCGATACAACTTAACACTTATTAATTCTTATCTGGTTGATGATAAGGTAAGAACAACTCGTCAGATTTAATCGTTTCCTTATTTACTAAAATATTTTCAAAGTTTGTTATATTTGTATTTTCATATTTATTTTTCCAGTTTAAATTATTATTTTTCCACCAGAGTTGGGAATCAATAACAATCAAGGTCAAATTAAAAACTGACTTGCCTCTATAGACTTCATTTGAAGGGGTACAAGTCAAAGGAAGTCGAAAAAATAAATGAAAGGAGTGCTTACAAGAATTTACTAGTTGAGATCATAAGATCGAGCAAAGCGGTTAAGTTTGGGGACAGAAAGTTTGACAGAGAAAGGATTAGACTCTGTAGAAAGATGTTGCACATAAGACTTCTCAAGGAAAGAGGTATGCGACTGAAGGCAGAGGAGTGGCGTTTGTTGTAATGACGATAATGTAGAGAGAGTGACACAACAGCTCGCCAAGCAGAAAGTGACTAAGGAGTGTTAAAGTGAATTTATATAAGACGGAAAAACCCTAGACTCAACCTTTTCAAGGAGATCAGAGACAGTGGAACCACTTCAGATGTGGGAGCAAACAACTGGGGTGGTGTGAAGAAATTTTAAAAACTCCTCCGAACACCCAAATTCTTAGCAGCTTGTTTAGAAAGAGAAGTAGTGTGATCTTTCCAAAAAAGATCACGAGAAAAAGAAGCACCAAGTTGGCTAGGGTTATAGGAAGATGAATAGCTCCGTAAAATCAAAATATAAGGTAGAAATAGAGCCAATATATATATATATATATATATATATATATATATATATATATATATATATATATATATATATATATATATATATATATATATATATATATATATATATATATATATATATATATATATATATATATATATATATATATATATATATATATATATATATATATATATATATATATATATATATATATATATATATATATATATATATATATATATATATATATATATATATATATATATATATATATATATATATATATATATTTATGTGATGGACGAATCCAAATCCAGATTAGGTTTTTCTCGGATTCGATTCGGATTTTAAGGTCCTGGATTCGTTTCGGAGGTTCGGGGTTTGGATTCAGATTCGAGAAATTCAAAACTCATCTGGATTCGGATTCGAATCCTTTCATTTATGGTAACATCAAAATTTGAAAAACCCCTTTTCTCCTACTGATAAAAATTTCTTGGCTTTTATAAAGCATTTCTAAAAACTTCTGTAAATATGCCTTTTGGCTCTTATTCGCTCTGACCGTACTGTAGCTAACACTCTTTTTTGAAGCTAATTCCATTCTGGATAATTCCATCATCCTTTATCTTACTCCTCTCAGGTTTTCTATGTTATTATTGCCTGTAATCAAACATGATCGGGTGAATGAGATCCTGAAATCTATGGATAGCATTTCTCCTAGAATTCGGAGGGTGTGCGTGTCTGAATTAGAGGCACTCCTTGTTCCATTATAATCTCTATTACTTAATACCAATATTTTCCTTCTGTGTTGGAAGCGCGCAAATGTTTAGTAGATAACAAGGAAATGTAGGCTGTTCTAATCCTTTTAATTATCGTCCTATAGCTCTTACTTGCATTCTGTCTTAAATCTTTGAAACTCTTCTCAACTTTAATTTCCTGGATTATCTCGAATCTCATTCCCTTCTCTCAAACCATCAGTATGGCTTTCGACATTCGAGGTCAACTGATGACATACTCTCTTATCTCATTATTTTATGATCTGCCTTTAGAGATGGCCCTTGAGATATCCAAAGCTTTTGATAGCCTATTGCATGTTTCACTACTCTTTGTAAGGTCCTTTCCTTTGAATTTCTTCCTTCTCTTTAATTATTCATGTTTAGTTTTCTCTCAGATTGTTCCATTCATCATTTCTTGATGAAGAGATCCCTTTCTCTTTTCCTGCTTAATTGTAATGTTCCTAAAAGTTCTGTTCTAACTTAAAATATAATCTTACTTTTAATTAATGATCTTCTAGGCAGCACTTCTAAATTTATTCATTCTTATGCTGATGACTCAGTCCTATATTTTTCTACTTGTTTCGAATCTACCTTCTCTTTTGAATCTAAAGTTGCAATCTTGCCACTCTGGATGGGATTTACGGGGATTGGGGTCACTACTTCAACCTCGTGAAATTCAACTCTTAAAAATTCAACATCTTCACATCTCTCTTCCAAAAACACCTCCCAACTTTCTTATGTCATTCAATGGCTCTACCGTCTCACCTTCGAACATCAACAATATATTTAGAATGAACATAAACAGTAAATTCTATTCGAAACCTCATAAAACAGCGGTTATAAGATCGGAGATCTATTCTGGTTGGGAGAATTTTTTCTTCGGAACATTCACTCCTATTATATAACGGTCTTACACATCACATATAGAGTACTGTTCTCTCATTTTGGGGAGTTGTTAGGGTGGGAGAAGTGCCTCTAGCTCTGCCTGGCTTTTATAGAGGGTTGAGATTAATGTGAAAAACTAATAAACTGTCCCATACATTCAAACACACTTGACCTTCAGTACATGCCACGTGAATTTGGCATAGAACCTATTTTCTATAGATCAGGGATGGGCAACCACTATCACGCGTGCCATACGACACGACAATAGATTTTTACTGGTATGTTAAACAAATTTTTAAATTTTTTAGGGAGTATCTTTAAGCGGTGTAGCCCAAGTGGGCAGAGTTAAAACGTGAGCAAGATAGCTTTTTTACTAAAAAAAAATGTCAACTTCTCATTAGCCTATATAAGCGGCTGCGCGCACCTGAAGCAGTTACTTAACTTTAAGTAGCAACTTTGTGACGTGTTCACTGTGTCTTACTAAAATTTGATGTTGTAATTATTGCATTGAAAATAAAATAAATGTGAGAACCTACAGGAGTGAGAAACAAATATATATATATATATATATATATATATATATATATATATATATATATATATATATATATATATATATATATATATATATATATATATATATATATATATATATATATATATATATATATATATATATATATATATATATATATATATATATATATATATATATATATATATATATATATATATATATATATATATATATATATATATATATATATATATATATATATATATATATATATATATATATATATATATATATATATATATATATATATATATATATATATATATATATATATATATATATATATATATATATATATATATATATATATATATATATATATATATATATATATATATATATATATATATATATATATATATATATATATATATATATATATATATATATATATATATATATATATATATATATATATATATATATACTTTTTGGAATTTTAATTTCCCATGTCACAATTTCTTCTATGACTGTATAAAGACGAAGACGTAACATGTTGTTCGCATCAAGATGGTATTGTAGGGAATTGACTCCTACTGAGTTTTAGTTGTTTTTAGTTTTTATTGTAAATCTAATGCTCCCTTTTATTGCCCACGATTTCAGGGGTCTATTTTGAGCAAATAATATTGGCCGGTAGACCTAGGTATTTTGGCCCTCATTGAGAAGTGTTCCTAGGATAATATTAGGAGGGCGAAGAAGACGATAATTTTCTTGAAAGTCAAGTTGCCACCTCTGTAGGTAAGGGTTTTAGAATTCGTTTTGGAGTTGAGAATGAGATGGGGATGATAGTGAGAGGGTTTATCTAATTGGGGTTTTTCTTTAATTTTCTAGGTGGCAAATCTATAGTGAACTACAATCTATTTTGGAATCTATTTTGAAATACAATTTATTTTGGAACTTCAATCATTAGTGGAATCTAGCGTTTTTGTGGACTCATCCTTTAATTAAAAGCATCTGGTAGTCTGCATCTTTAACTTTTAAATAACGGAGATTATTCGGGCAGCGGAAAGCCTCATAAAGGGATTGGAGGTGATCGGGAGGGGGGACGCGTAGCACGTTCGGGGTTTGGCACTCCCATCCTTTTACATTTTAAACTATTTTCTTATTTCTTTTCGAGAGGTGCAATATCATTGTTTGTGTTGATTGGCAATACTTTTAAACTTGTCAAGATTTTATTAAATTTATCATTTAGTAAGCCTTTTACTGGCCTGTTCAATTGTTACCTTGTTTCTCTCCACTTGTTGAGCTTAGTGTCTTTTTCTTAAAACCCTTCCTTTACCATCAAAGTTGTACCACACTGAATTGAATAAAGTTAGTGTCAGGGTTTCTCCTTCTCCTGTCAGTTCTGTTTTTCTTGGGTGGCGCTTCCTTCCTTTTGTCTCCTTCGCTTTGTCCTTTCTTCCTTTTGCAAGGTTTATTCGGGGATTTTCAAGAGACTTGGCTGGAATTTCCGGGGGAGAGTGCAGTTATCGCTGAAGTCCAACACAGACGTCCCGCAGTATAATACTGCAAGAACCTAATTGTAAACAGCCAGTGCGTTGGGTGTACGTTCAGCATTGCTAAAGACCATCTGGAGAATTAGAACCACTCCGCCTCTTCGTTTGTTGCTGTAAGAGAGGAGCTTTGTCGAATTCACGACAGTATATAAACTAAATAACAATGATATACTCCAGGTGAAATCTGGTACTGAACTAAAAGCTGGTTTGATCATGTTAACCAGTAAGAAACGTTTATGATTCTGACATCATGTATGAACTGAAAGTGGATTGGTTCGTGTTAACCAATAAGATGCGATAAAATTTTCGACGTCACTGTGGAGCTGTAAGTTCATTGGCTGATAAGAGTATTAAGAAATTTATTTAGTCATACAACATTGGGGACTGATTCTGCTCTAACATGAAGTTACTTTAATTTTTTATCACAGAAGAAGGATTAGAGCCGGAATGAGTAGTAATTAAGGAGTAAAGGAAAATGACCACATGTTACAAAAGTAGCTTTTCAAGGTGATTATTAACATTATGGTTAGTCAGTTGGGAATGGTATTAACAGATAAGAGCCTCGGAAATATTTTCCTTAATATTTCATCGCAATAGGAGGATTAGAGAAAGAAGTTGATTAAGAAGAGAAGGAAAATAAACAGGATTACTTGGGGGTCTCTTTTTAGGGGGTTAAAACGTCCAAGAATAAACAGTTCGGGATAGTATTTACAGATAAGACCTTTAATTACCTTAATATTTCATCACGATAGAATAAATAGGGGGAAAGAGGAAACAGTATAAAAGCAAAAAATCTCTAAATCTCCGAATTAGATTCTGCTGCTACTTCTTACTTTCAAAATAGATTCTCAGAGCGTCTTTAAATGCGTTAGAGTTCCTGAATTTCTGAATTGAGAAATCAAGAATGAAAATATAAAGTTTGTTTTCCAAAGAAGAATAAACGGTGGGCATTATTTTTAGTTGGTCAACCTTCTGCGCCTAGTAAAAATAGACCATTTTTTATCTAGTAAAGTCAGATGAGAGAAATTTTTAAAACACTTCATTTCTGGAGTTAATGACAAGATTCCCAATTATTTGAAGCAAAAATACCTGGAGGCAAAATCTGCTCATATTTAAAACCTATATAGGATGGAAAATGTATTGCGTTAAGTTATACTTCAAACTCCGAAACTCAAATTTTAGATGTAAGGCTAAGAATCCATTGGAAAGAAGCAAAAGAATAAATATTAATCAATTACGTATTTACTATGAGAGGGGCAGCACAAGAAGTCGTTTTTCTAAAATTACGTAAGGAATTTGAAACAAAAATTGAAAAGGTAATTAAATTTGAAGAATATATTCAGAAGCATATGCAATAATCTATGCAATGTTTAAAGATCTGAAAAATGAAGATCTTAACTTTATAAGTTTTGAAATAATGGAAAAGGCTGATAGATTCAATTTCGGCGTCGATGGAACAACGAGGTACTAAAGCCACAGATTTAGGACCCTGAAGTAATACATATCTCTGGTAATAGTATTTTTCATTACATAAATTTTCATTGTCGAACTGATTTAAAAGAAACTATTAACCTTTTTATAATATCACAAATATTAATAATATTAAAATTGTTAACAAGTTATTAATTCGATATTAAGTGCTAATATTATAAACATGGATAAAATGTAGTAATATAAATGTTAAGTGAAAACTTTTGTTATGTGATGATATATATATATATATATATATATATATATATATATATATATATATATATATATATATATATATATATATATATATATATATATATATATATATATATATATATATATATATATATATATATATATATATATATATATATATATATGTGTGTGTGTGTGTGTGTGTGTGTGTGTGTGTGTGTGGATATATACATAATGTTAATAAAACGATTTATTGCTGTAATTTTCAAGTGATAATATTACATGTTAAAAGTTAATAAATTGATATTAAATGAAATCATTTGTGAACAAAGTGATGATATTATTATATTTGTTAATAAAACAAAATATTGGTATAATTTTCAAGTGATAATATTATTAAAAGGTAATAAACAGGTGCTAAGTGGTTATAATTATATGCGTTAATAAAACAATATATAGGTATAATTTTCAAGTAACAATATTATAAATATTAATAAAATCTTGAATTAAAATTACATTTGTTTTCTTATACCACCTCTATACATTTATATTTTTCATTTTAAAATATTATTATTCATTCTTGTGTATGTATTTCAAAAGGATGGATGTTGATAAGTTTATATTCCGTAGTTATGCTACGTGTTTAATAGCAGGGCCTATGGGTTGTGGAAAAACATTTTTATTATTAAGTATATTAAAAGATGTTTATATCTTTGAAAAACCTGTCACTAAAATTATCTGGTGTTATAAAGTTTACCAAGAAAAATTTAACGAGTTTAAAGATGTATTTAACTTTCATGAAGGCATTTATGATATAAAGTCTCTTCAAGGTATAACAGGTCATAAATAATTATGTTGGATAATCTGATGCATAAATTAAATGAGGATATAGCTGAGACATTTATGGTTTATTCTCATCATATGAATATTTCGGTCTTTTTATAACTCAAAATATCTTCAATCAAAATCGTTATATGAGAGATGTTTCGTTAAATACTCAATACTTAATATTATTTGGTCAAAGGCAAGATATGAGTCAAGTAAATATATTATCTACACAAATGTTTCCAACTCAGCCTAAAGAATTTCTAAAAATATATGAAGAGTTAGCATCTATTCCGCAAGGTTATTTATTGTGCGATCTTCATCCGAAGAACAAGTTTAGAGTTCTGCTACGAACAAGTATTTTACCTAACGAAATAGAAACTGTATACGTTGCTGAATAATGAGTACTCTAGTTAAAAAAAATTCTTACCTATTATAGATAAATTTAAAAAACTAAAGTCTAAAGATAAACGGAAATTAATCATTGAAGATGAAAAATTAACAAAGTGTGTATGAGAGATTTGTTTAATTTATTTCCAAAATTCCAAGAGAAAAAATATTAACGAGTTTCTCACTTAAATTTTCAGACTCACTCTTCATTTTCCTGTTGTGCCTAAACATAAAGTATACCTACAACTTCCCTATATAGGTCCACTTACATCTCAACTTGAAAGAAATATTCTTACAATTCTTGAAGCTACATTCTCCCAATGCCAGTTCATTTATTATTTCAGACACAAGGAATCTCTCTCAATGCATTACAGATCCTCATTAATATATTTCTTTAAGTGTGAAGGCTGTAATGCGGCGTATGTAGGCCAAACTGGTTTACAATTAAAAGTAAGGTTTGATAAGCATAAAGGACTTTCCTTCAAAATTGATCGTCTTCTTTGCTCTCCAGAACACTCTGCCATAAGAGACCAAGGAGAAACTCACCCTTTCTATTCTTCTAATTTCCTTATTATTCAGCATTCGTCTTCCCTTCTTGACCGTATTATATTGAGTCTTTATATATAAAACCTCATTGCCCACCAATAATGATCAAGATTCTTCTATTATTCTTTTCACACAATAATGGTCTTTTTTTTTTAAATATCCAATCATTATAATATATCTTTGTGCTGCTAAATTTAGATTTTACTCTTGGTTTTTATTTATGTTCTTTTAATATCAATATTATTACCTTATTTTAAAAATTTATTTATTTATTTATTTATTTTTTTTGCAATTACTATTATTTTAAATATCATATATATAGTTAACGAATTTTTATTTTGATTGTATTTTAAAATAGTAATTTGTGAAATTAAGTTTGTGCTGAAGACGGACCGAGATAAGGTTTCAAACGTTCACAGTGTATTAAATGAGTATGTGGAAACCCTTAGTATTGGCTTTAACCTTTCTAATTAGATTAAAGTTCACCAGGAAATGTTATTTCAATTTTATATATATATATATATATATATATATATATATATATATATATATATATATATATATATATATATATATATATATATATATATATATATATATATATATATATATATATATATATATATATATATATATATATATATATATATATATATATATATATATATATATATATATATATATATATATATATATATATATATATATATATATATATATATATATATATATATATATATATATATATATATATATATATATATATATATATATATATATATATATATATATATATATATATATATATATATATATATATATATATATATATATATATATATATATATATATATATATATATATATATATATATATATATATATATATATATATATATATATATATATATATATATATATATATATATATATATATATATATATATATATATATATATATATATATATATATATATATATATATATATATATATATATATATATATATATATATATATATATATATATATATATATATATATATATATATATATATATATATATATATATATATATATATATATATATATATATATATATATATATATATATATATATATATAGTCCATGTAAAGAAATTACCATATATATATACTCTGTATATCCTATGTAGGCCTACATGCTCTATATGTTAGGCCAGAGACCTACCAATCACCAAAAGAGTTGGGAAATTCTCCTGACGGGTTAAATTGAAAATGCCAATTCATATCATTTGAAAGTGTGTATCCTAATTAAAGGAATTGTGTAAATAGATAAAGAGAATAAGTTTCAGACATTACAAGCGAAGTTCATGTATGACTGTGAATAAAATTGTCTAGTGTAAGAGAATTGAACTGGAAAAGGGTCGTTTGGTGAGACTGTTTAGAAATGTGTGAGTTTGACTTTCTAGCATATAAAGATACTGAGAAAGGTAGTAAAGAGCAAAATCCGAGATAAGACGAAAATCCCTACATCTCACCTTTTCCAAGGAGAGCTGTGTGAATAAAATACACGAACTCTATAACGAACAAGTAACTTGAGTGAAGTTAAGAAATTTCAAAATCACCTCAGAACAACCAATCACTTAGAAGTTTGTTTAGAAAGAGAAATAATTTGATCCTTTCAAGAAAGATTCCGAGAAAGAGATACTCCGAGAATATTTAAAATAGATAAAGGTTTGAGTTGTGTTTTTAAAAATGAAAGAGCTGTGTAGAATATTATGTCAAGTATAAAGATGGACGAACTGAGTTTTTAATGTCCTGAAAACTACTATGTTTTCTCTGCTTCATAATGAAATCCCATAACAATCAGAGTGTTAGTTTCTCAATGGCTACCCTAATATTAATGATTAAATTCTGTTCAGTCGAATTGACTTCAAAATGAAAGGATTAATGGAGTGTATTTTTAGATAGAACAGATATCAAAGGAACACCAACTATTAGCAGATTTAAGGATGAACGGTGGACGTCTACAACAACTGTTATAGAATGACCGGAAAGTAAATCAAGCACACGCCCCAGATAAAAGTATAGATACCAAAAGAGAGAAGTTTAGAAATCAAAGCTTTGCGTCATGCTCTATTGAAGCCATTTTTTGATATGTCAAGTGCAAACACAAAAAAGATTCTTAGAACGAAAATAAAGAAGTGTACAAAGAATCAGATGAAAGACATAGATCACTAATTGAGTATTCCTTACGGAATACGACACTCCTTCATTGCGCTATTCGTAATATATGCACCTGATATTTCTTTATTTGAATTCAACATTAAATAAAGGAAATAAATGAAAAAATTTAAGTTAGAATTAAAGTAATAAGAACAGGAAATGAAAAGCATAGAATTTGCAGTATTCAAACAAGATTGATGTGAGTGCATGGCAGTCTTCGTGCTGCGAGGGAGACGCAATAGTGATGGAATATGAATGGTCGATTACCTCAAGCACCTAACAAAATAAGATCTATAACAGGGGTGGGCAACTTTTTTGAGAGTGGGTATCAAAATATTCAGAATCTCAGACACAAATTTTTCCACGTGCCAACAAAAAAAAAAAAAAAAAAAAAATATATATATATATATATATATATATATATATATATATATATATATATATATATATATATATATATATATATATATATATATATATAGTAGGGAACCGATCATGGTAGGCGGCACTGTGCCAGTACCAGTGCCAGTTTCATGTGAGGGGAAAGAGTGTCAAGTAAGAGGAAATTATGCTTTTTCGTGATTGTATTTTTAATCCGATTCATTGGATCCGATAATCAATCGAATAATCCGATAATTGATCCAGATAATCCCCTAATTAATTATGTTAATCCCTTAAAATCCCCACCTTTTTTTGACATTTACCCTTTTAAGCTCCGCCCACTTTTAACATTTTTTTCATGATCAGTGCCATCAGGCGGCATGTGCTATCCCAAATTTGTCACTCCTCTTCTTTATGTGCTAGTGCCAGATCCTAACCCATGCTCTTTCCTGTGTGCCATTTCTAGCAATTTCAAGCATTTGGCACTTATGATAGAACACGCCCCCTTGGTTTGAGGGGAGTGCAAAAGCCAGCGACAGCTGGCACTGAGGGTAAGGCATCATCCGGAAACATCCGGTGACATCCAGAACCACATCCGACAGCATCCGTTGCCTCATTAGCTACATCCGTGGACCAATCAGGATGCAGGCACTCATGGTGATGACGTCATCTGGCATGCGAGCATACCATATTCTGTGACGTCATGGCACGGGCTCTTTTGAGACTATGACGTCATTCGACCGCTGCGCCATCTATTGAGTGAAAATTAAACTTCCTCATCCTCCAATATTCAGGGGGAAAAAGAACTTAAAACTATTGTGGAACCAGGATAAGAAATCACAATCCTTCTGATTTGAATTACATCATGGTACCACTACACCAACTTGGTCATCATACCTTAGAATGAGTGTATTGTTCTTTTCACGCGCCAGTTTTTCCTTTTTCGTCTTTGAAATTTATATTATTTTATTGATTGTCAAATAATCATTTATGGTTACATAACAATTATGTATTATGGTTATTAAGTATTATTTACATATGAATCATTTAATGAGAATGAGGGTTCTTTAACTCCTTACTCCCATAGTTTCCGCCATCTTGGATTTGGTATCCACCATCATGAATTTGAATTTTCCGAACACATGGTTTTCATCTCCATAGATTTTCTTCAACGATACCGATTGACTCTCAGATCCATAGTCGAATGTCGTGGTATTCAGCGGAAGCGTGAAATAACGCAACAAAGCGCGCGAACTCATTCATAAACATTCATGACGTCATCACTCATGATATTTTATTTTTAGTGACATTTCATCTTTAGAGGGAATATTTACCACTTCCAAATGCGAATAGAAAAATATTATGATGTCATACCCATATTCAAGTTCTGACTTGATACTTTTTTATTTATCTTAATTAAGCAATAATCTGTAATTGTTTTCATTTTTATTTTTATACATTTTTAATTTTTATTTTTCATTTTTTTATATTCATTTATATATTCATTTTTATATTTATTTTATTTTTTTATTTTTAATTTTTTAAAAATACACTTCATTAGCATTCAAGCTCTGACTTGGTACTTTTTTATTTATCTTAAGCAATCATCTGTATTTTTTTTCATTTTTATTTCTATATATTTTTAATTTTTATTTTTTATTTTTTTATTTTTATTTATTTATTCATTTTTATATTTGTTTTATTTTTATTTTTTTAATAAATTTAATATGAACATTTTAAACCTTCTCATAGGAATACTCTTAAACATGAAGGGATGATTAATACAAACACACACACACATGTTTAGGTACCACTATCTGCGTTCAATGTAAATAAAATATGAAATACAAAAACTCAAAGAGGGAATGTAAACACATCTTTTATGTTATTTCATTTATTACGTAATTACTAGCAATATAATCATTCACATAAAAATTTTTAAAATAAAATATATTTATAATCTTATTATAAGATACATTTTTAAAACATTTTAATAAAAAAATAAAAAATGCGATATAATCAGCATAAGCTAGAGTTAGGCGGTTGTACAGGAAAATACAATGTCTTTACTTGATGAATATTTTTATATTTAAAAAAACAAGTTACATATTGATGACTTAACATAAATTACAAATTTAGTGAATCCAAAAAAATAAACATTATTATTTTTATTTTTATAAACAGAGATACAATGTCCATTGCTAACAATTCGAGGCGATGTACTAAAGATAAGCCCTGAATCTATTTCTAATTTCACTGAGAGGAGTTCATCACAGGCAAATACGCCTTAATTAAATTCTTTTTTTATTTTTAAAAACGTTTAAAATTTCTTCTTCATTCGTCTTTAATAATTCAAGATTATATTTCTTACACGATCAATCTCGATGAGTTGAGGATGTTCCATATACCAAGATTGAGAGAGGATAAGTCAAAAGTTAAACTTAGTCCCAATGTTCCTTTTCTTACAATATTGCGATGATAAGCATTACACCTGAAAGATCGGGTGTAAGATCATAAGCATACAGGTTATTATTTTCAACATATAAATACAAATCAAATGGTATTTATAAGTAAATAAAAATAAATTGTTTACATAAAATACGTATTTTAATGAGGATCTGTAATGCATTGAGAGAGATTCCTTGTGTCTTAAAAAATAAATAAACTGACATTGGGAGAATGTAGCTTCAAGAACTGTAAGAATATTTTTTTCAAGTTGAGATGTAAGTGGAGCTATATAGGGATGTTGTAGGTATACTTTATGTTTAGGTACAACAGGAAAATGAAGAGTGAGTTTGAAAATTTAAGTGAGAAACTGGTTAATATTTTTTTCTCTTGGAACTTTGGAAATAATTAAAATCTAAAAGAATTTTAATAAATTCCATCCCTGTGTAAAATATATATATATATATTATATATATATATATATATATATATATATATATATATTATATATATATATATATATATATATATATAATATATATATATTAGTGATGAAACGGATGTCACATTTTCTTATTTGCGGATGCGGATATAGAATTTTCGTCATGTGCAGATATGGATGCGGATGTAAAATTTTCGTATTTGCGGATGCGATTGAATAATTTTTGTAAGTTCGGATGCAGATGTTAATTTTAATGAGAATGCTCTGCGGATGCCATAACTATATATATATTATTATATATATATATATATATATATATATATATATATATATATATATATATATATATATATATATATATATAATATATATATATATATATATATATATATATATATATATATATATATATATATATATATATATATATATATATATATATATATAATATATATATATATATATATATATATATATATATATATATATATATATATATATATATATATATATATATATATATATATATATATATATATATATAGGTATAGGGTACCAAATGCGTTTTCTTCTTGCCAAGCTTCTACATTAATAGATCCAATTAACATTTCCTTAAGAAGAATTTTGGAGTCTGGAATTTTTTTTTGTTAAAAAAATATCAAATGACGAACAGGACTTATTTTGAGGCTTCCATTTACTCAACAGGTTTGTCTAAATGTTTCTTTATTTATTTATTTATTTAATTATTTATATTATTATTATGCTTGGAATTATTTTTTATTATTATTGCTATTATTATTATTATTATTATTATATTATATTATTATTATTATTATTATTATTATTATATTATTATTATTATTATTATTATTATTATTATTATTATTATTATTATTATTATTATTATTATTAATATTATTATTATTATTATTTTTATTATTATGCTTGGTATTGTTTTTACTTTTATACTGGTAATTCTATTAATACCTTTAAATTATTGCCGTAATTGAAGTTAGCTTTGGATTCAGTACTATAAGCCTTATTACTGTTGATATTACGGTTTTTATTATTATTATCCTCGCTATTATCATTATAGTTGTTAATATTATTAATACATCCTTACCATATGATTATTTCATTATTACGATCATTATTATATTTGTGAATATCTTTTTCGTATTTCTCTCATCATTGTTATTGTTATTTTCTTATTAGAATTAGTAGCTATTACTATCTTCAATATTATTAATTTTATAAGTAATTTGTATTTTAATTAGCATTATCTTTATCACTAATTTTGTTATAAGCTCCATTTTAGTATTTACTTTTTAATAATAAAATTATAAAATCTTTTTAAGTTCTAAACTTTTGTTTTCAATGGCAAAAAATGTGTATCCAATTAGAGGATCTTTTTCAAAGAACAGTTCAGTCATTCCATTACTATTATTATTAAGATAGTTAGTAGTATAGGACGTACTAAATATTGTAAATTATAATGAATGGTTCAATGAATAAAGAATTCATGATTATCATTTCTAATACCGGTATCAGAAGTAGCAGTAAAATTTTTCTAAGCATTCGTTGTTGAAGTAAACACATGATTCATTTTCATATTTTGAATGGTTTGCTCTCATACATAATAATTACTAAACTTTAAATGTTCGAAACTCGAAAGACGGAGACAAATGTGTCGTTAAAAATTTTTAAAGACTGTTACGACAAGCAGGTATGCAAATATTTCTTTTTTTATATCTTATTTTTTGTTCTTTTCCATTGCAGATTTCATAGCAATACGTCTCGTTGATATTCAGACTGCTTTCTATGCTTTGTTAGGAGGTTACGCACTGTCCTTTTTAACATTTTTGGCAGAAATTCTAATGAAAAGGAAGAAAAAAGAATAATCTGAAAGAAATTAATATAAAAATGTTAAGGAAAACTCTTTGAAAGGTCATGTGAATTATTTGGTTAGGTTAGGTTAAGTATTAGTAATAATAAAATGCTCCACTCATTAAAAAAGAAAATATTAATATACTTTTAAAAATTATGAGGTCTACATTCCATAGCTACTAAATATATATTATATATATTATATATATTAATATATAATATAAGATATATATAATATATATATAATATATATATATATATATTTATATATATATATATCGCCTTTCCCAAATTTGTGGGGTGGTGCCCGTCATAATTCAATTACAATTATACCCATTTTTACCTTTCAACCCCTTTCACCACCACCCTGCATCCCACTCTGTCCTCTACAAGTCTTCTAATCCTTTCAAAACTCAAATACTTTCCACCCAAAATCTCTCTCACTCCATCCATCTATCTCCACTTTGGCTTTCCTCTGTACATACCCCTATTCACCTCGGATCGAAGTACCTTGCCCACCATTCTGTCCTTATTCATTCTACGCATATGTCCAAACCATTTTAGAACACCCTCCTCTAATCTATCAACTACACCTCTTCCATTTACTCATCTCCCTTATTCTTTCATTTCTAATCCTATCAAAAATTCTCAATTTACATAT
Source organism: Armadillidium nasatum (assembly GCA_009176605.1). NCBI lineage: Eukaryota > Metazoa > Arthropoda > Malacostraca > Isopoda > Armadillidiidae > Armadillidium > Armadillidium nasatum. The sequence goes on from SEYY01019525.1 coordinate 39,794, forward strand.
CTCTCTCAAACCTTTCATATTAAAGACATTCAAACTTTTCCTTGCCCGAACACTTATCATTAATGTTTCACACCCATACAATACAGAAGGTAAACACATGAATTCAAACATTCTTATATTTATCTCTTTCGAAATTTTTCCTTTTTTCCATTCATCTCTCAGGACCCCTAACACTTTCAATCATTTTACCACTTTACTCTTTATTTCTTTTTCAGTCCCATCACTACCTTCCCCAACATTCCTAGATATTTGAATTCATCTTCCTCCTCAAGTTTCCTTCCCCAAACTTCTACATCCCCCATTACTCCCTCTACATCTCCTCATCCCCACCTCCAATCTTCATAACTTTACTCTTCGCTGGATTGACTTTCAATATAATGTTTGCACATTTACTCTCAAACTCTCTCAAAAGTATTCTCAACTTTTCTCCAGATTCTGCCACCAGCACCGAATCATCTGCAAAAAGTAAAACACTAACATCCCATTTACCCTCCATCTTCCTAAACCTAATACCTTTCCGCTCT
>SEYY01019526.1:0-15000 GCA_009176605.1 Armadillidium nasatum
TTTCAAATTCTTAAAGATAATGAAGGAGTTTTAGAAGATAAATACATATTTTAGAAAGCGTCTAGAGATCTTTAATTTTATGACTAGTTAGTTCACTTTTATCCCTTGGTGACATAAATAGAAGTATTTTGTCCACCTCGAACGACAGCATATGTTCTTCGTTGGTGAAGTTGTCTTTAAAAAAATCAGTTTACAAGCTATTTATTATACAATATGTTTGAGTGTAAAGACTTAATAAATGAACTGTTTGTAATACAGATTATTAAACAAGGTCTTCAATCTTCAAAATAGTTCATTTCAGGAAGATTTTTCTTCAGTGAATTTTATTTTACACCAGAATGTTTAATTCATTGAGTAATTTAAAAATTAAATTTAATTAAATTGAAAATGATTTATAAAATGAAAAAAAAAAGTTTTTTGGTAATAGTTAACTATTAAGCTACTTTCTTTTAATTAATAATAATAAAAATAGCTTGAAATTGCTATAAATAACTGGCAGATAACATATAGTACCTTATAATTTTTGTTTTATATATATATATATATTAGTTGAGATCACTACCAATCTCATCAATTTTTCTTTTTATGCCTTGTAAACCTAATAAAATACCTCGAGTAAAACAACCTTGGTCACTTTTTAGTTCCACTGCTATTTCAAAGGTTTTAAGGATTACCATTTACCTGAGATTTCATTCTCTTCAACTGTACTAATCATTCTTGTAATCTCATTCTGACACTTATACCACATAAATGTCATTAAATTTTTCAACAGTCATATTTATAACTTCTTTTTTTATTATTCGAAATAATCATTCAGCTACACCATCCAATTGCCATTGAATATAAGTTTCAGCTTCATTTTAACTTCTTTTATTCAGTAGATGAAACAGTTTTCATTTAAAATCTCTCCCAGTTAACTGTTACCGTGACACAATTGTATTTCTAATAATTAATCCTTCATAAACTGTTATTGCAAAAATAGAAAGTTAATCTCACTCAGAATCTAACTAAATATTTTGACACTAATATCTAAAAAAATTTTTATCTTTATTGTTACCCTTAAAGCACTAAAACATATTAAGCAAGTAAAAAGGGAAAAATGAATAATACTTAGAAACAAAGAATTAAAATTACTCTCTCCAAATTTTGTGCCAAAATAATTCTTATGAAAATCTTCATTAATCAACATTTGGTGAACTAAAAAAAAAAATCAAATTAAATGCCGAAAGGAATTAAATATTTTACGTTTAAAAATAATTTAATAAAAAAAATATAATTACAAATAGAAAATATAACAATACATATTAACAATCAACAATTAATAATATATAACAACGATAATTTTAAAAATTCTTAATAATTAATAATTAAATATAATAATGACAATAATTTAAAAATAATAAAATTCTAATAATAAAATAAATGAAAAAAATAAAAAATAACTAATAATAATAAATATATATATATATATATATATATATATATATATATATATATATATATATATATATATATATATATATATATATATATATATATATATATATATATATATATATATATATATATATATATATATATTATATATAACAAAGAAAATAATAAATATAAATAAAATAATAATCACAATTTTGATTAATATAATAATTAAAAATAACTACAAATTATTAATATATATATATATATATATATATATATATATATATATATATATATATATATATATATATATATATATATATATATATATATATATATATATATATATATATATATATATATATATATATATATATATATATATATATATATATATATATATATATATATATATATAATATATATATATATATATATATAATATAAAATATGAAATTTGAATTAAAAAAAAAAAATGTTTAATTTGCCAATCCATGAGAAGCATTTTCAACAAAATCAAATTTAAGTCAAAATTTTTAACAAATAAATTAAGTTCATTAATATTATTATCACAATTTATATAAAAATAATTATCCTTTTCTAATCTCCCTCTCCTTTGACCTTGATCTCCTCCTTCCATTGACCTTTGACCTGTGGTGCCTTTCATAGTCACTCTCGTAATATTTATTTTTCATTTCCCTATTATTATTCTTGTCTAACTTCTCCAAATATTTTGAGCTATACTTGTCCTTGTGGTCATATCGCCTAAGATCCTTCACAGACTTGTCCTTGTGGTCATATATCGCATATCCTAAGATCCTTCACAGACTTGTCCTTGTGGTCATATCGCCTGTAATCCTTTGCATATTTGTCTTTATAGTCCTTCACATACTTATAATGTTTATCGTACCTTTCCAATTTGTCGTAGCGATAATTTTGTTTGCTATATTTTTTCTCGTATTTCTTGTCATAGTTTGGGTGAGGACTTCTTGAACGTAATCTGGATCGTGAAACAGACCTTCCTTCTCTGTAACGTTAAAAAAAGGATATTTTATAATACTATTTCTTAATTATTTAAAAAGAATAGAGAAAAATTCATTAACAAAAAACAAATCTTTATATATATATTTTTTTTTTCTAAAATAAAAAGTTAGCAATTTATGGGCACTGCCCTATTTGAGGAGGTGAACTTTGAAGGTAATTTAAACCTAGGGTTCAGTATAAAGGATCGAACCATAACCTTCAAGTACGTGAGTCCTTCTACTGTTATGGCACAGTAGAAGTATATTTTATAGCTCCATTTATTAGTTCTATAAAGAAGGATTACAAGAGAACTTTTTTGACAATTAAACACTTTTGTGGTTTTAATTTTCAGTCCAATAGAAGTTAATAATACCTCATAGACATTAGTACAAAAAAATTATTTTATTTTAAATTTTTTATTTAATTTATGCAAGAATAAAATAAATCTCATCAGAATAAAGGCTTCTGAAAATTCTATGTTTATTGAATTAATAATGAGGAAATAATAATGTTCCAAACTTTTCATGAAGAGTAAATGAACAAATGATCTTAGTGGTTGTATGAGGTTCAAAGTTGGACAGAGAAAGGACCATTTAAATTAAATATTTCCAAATGCAATATTTGTTGTTAGTCAGGTTATATTTTCTAAAGATAAAAGCTATGTAGAGTCATTTAGGTAAGTCACAATCATTAATAAATAGGAAGAAGAGGAAGATGAGAGACGAAACATTTACCATTTAAGAGGTGGAAGAGTAGTTATATACAACAGCTCTTATGGGACCAGAAAACAAATCAGTGATAAAGATAGGGATTGATAGAGGGAAGTTTGTTTAAATACTTTAAGCCAAACATTCAAAAGCTTTGAAAATGTTCAGTGATAAAGCTAAAGATTCAAATGTGTCAAACAGGTGACCAAAAGTCAGAGGAAGGGGAAAGACTACCTGTTCAGTATTCATCACAAACACCTTTCAGAAAATATAAGTAAATATTAGAAGCATGACAATTGCAAATACTCTAATTTACAATAAATATTAAAACACAGAAATTAAAAAGATTAGAGCAATAAGACTATAGTTAACAGGGTCAATAGGCTCCTCCTTTCATTTCTCGGCACAGGTTGTATGAAGGTATACTTAAAGTAAAGAAAAATTCATGGGTAGAGACTAATAGTTAACATTGCATGGTGCAAGTTGAGCATCAGTTTTGCGATTCACAGGTGGAATACCATTGGCAGACCATATATATTCTTGGTAATAAAAGTAGAAAGAGCAGAAATTTCATCTTTAGAACTTTTGAAGGAATTACAACATTGAGCATGAGTAAAAAAGGAGAAGGGAGTTTGAAAGACCAAAGTCATCAAAATTGAACAATCTAAGGCAAATGGCGGTGTCCAACCAATGTATCTCAACACTCACTGCAATATATCATCATTGAAGCAAAATTTGAGGGATCTTTCCACGCTAATTCAAACATTACATGTCTGACCCTCTGACCTAAGACCTAACAGAGATACTCATTCTTACACATACTCTAATCGTAATGTTTGGAGCAACTTTCCAACATTCTTTGACTTTCACACTTTCAAACGTTGAATATCAGGGTCGTGTCGGCCTTTTTTTTCAATATTGAATTATCATTCCCAAACTAAAATGGATTTCAATCGGACTATCCTTTTACCAACAGAAGTGAAGAAAAAAAAATTAATTCACGGAGTTTGATAAAAGAAAATAATCTTAAAACTAATACAAAGAACAATTACTACAACTAATTAAAATGGAACAATTAGACATACCTGTTTCTAATATAACGTGGCCTTGGAGTAACTGCTAGGGATGGAGACCTGGAGTATTTTTTCTTGTAATATCGTTCCCTAGAGTGAGACCTCGACCTAGACCTTGAGATAGATCTTTTGTGAGATCGTTTAGCCTTTTTACGAGCACGTCTACTTGGAGATCTGGACTTGCTTCTACTACTCCCATTCGACTTCCGTCTGTAAATTAAACTTCTATATTGCACATTCTTAAATTTGTTCATACTTAAATATAAAGCAAATATATAACAGATAATAATTTATGACTAAATTAAGAAACGATAACATACCTTTCAGAGCATGACCGTTTTCTTCGTCTTGATGACGTGGCATTGCACCCTGATGGAGAACTGCTTTTTGACGATGAATTGCTGCTCTTTGAGGGAGAACTGCTCTCTGAGGGAGAACTGCTCTTTGAAAGAGAACTGTTATTTGATGGTGAACTGCTCCCAGATGCTGAACTAAATGATGTACCCTCCTCAGAACTGACTACAGCACTAACAGCCTTCTTCCGCAAACGAGCCTCTTGCAGTTTAAGTCTTACTTCTTCAACTTTGGTCTCCAATACTTTTAATTTTGTCTGTGTGTAAAAGATAAACAATAATCAATATATCATCCATTAAGCACAAGATCTCATTCTTATTCTATGAAAATATTCTTCAATTAATCTTTCACCTAATAAATGAAGTTAGAACTACAAAATTTATTTTTCTATACAATAGTTCATTACACTTTAAATTTCAAGAATATATTACTAATGTTTAAAAAGATGTTAAATCTTAAATTTAATATTAAATATTGGTTTAATGAGTTCAAAAAATAAATAAATAAAAATAATCCACATTACCTTTTTTCTGGTATAAAGTTTCATAATAGATGCTGCTATTTTCTCAATGTCTGACAAGTTGACTCCGAATACATGGTACCATGGAGGATTTTCAGGAAGGGGGATTTTGAGTTGTCGCCCAGCCAGCCATATACAGCTACAGGCAATAGTTTCAGGAGAATACCTCACACACACATCAGTTCTTGCGGAATCATTCATAAAATTCCTGAAATTAAAAAAAAGAGAAACGTTGTTGGTCTCCCTAACCTCTAACCAATCATCTATAAACATATATAACACTTTAAATGATGGTTAGCTTTACATTTAGTTGGCTAAAAAGTTATACATTTTATTAAAAATTTCTACGCTAAATAGAATCATTTAACTTTTTTAAACAAAAAATTTAAAAAAATCATCCCAAATAATCTCTTCCACCAATCATATAATTGAAAATATTTTAAAGTAATCTAATTGAAAATAGTAATAATCTTCCTGTCTTCTTAGAACATGAGCTCAGTAGTTCAACATTGAGGGATAGTTCAGATCTTCAATTGAAACACACACAAACAAGTCTTTCTTTCTTTCTCAAACTTCATAAAATCAACTTCAAAACTCATTTGCTACACCTCAAAGTAGACTCAGTGTCCAACACATGCACCATACATCCAAAATATAATAATAAAAATAATAATATTACATTTATATATATATATATATATATATATATATATATATATATATATATATATATATATATATATATATATATATATATATATATATATATATATATATATATATATATATATATATATATATATATATATATATATATATATATATATATATATATATATATATAGATAGGGAGTAAAAAGTTCTCCAAACAAAAATTGTATATATTTGTCTGAGAACATATTGACTTCCTTTCGTGTATATATATATATATATATATATATATATATATATATATATATATATATATATATATATATATATATATATATATATATATATATATATATATATATATATATATATATATATATATATATATATATATATATATATATATATATATATATATATATATATATATATATATATATATATATATATATATAGGGGAAGTCAAAAAGTTCTCAAATGCAAAATTGTATTAAGATTTTCTGAGAACTTTTCGACTTCCCTTTCGTAAATATATATATATATATATATATATATATATATATATATATATATATATATATATATATATATATATATATATATATATATATATATATATATATATATATATATATATATATATATATATATATATATATCTGTTAATTAAGCAGATTTCTAGTCTTTCGGTGTTTAACAAGACTTTAGTTATAAATATTTTCATATGTCAATTTTGCAATATATTGAAGAATCAAAATCACTATATATATATATATATATATATATATATATATATATATATATATATATATATATATATATATATATATATATATATATATATATATATATATATATATATATATATATATATATCACGTTAAAATGAATGTTTCAAGTAGATCAAAATAATCAGTTTGTTGAGGTGATGAATATTTAACACATTGGACTTAATATTGCAAATCTTTCACTATATATTTGACATTTCACTTTGTTTCTTCACCTTCACAATCTTTATCAATATAAATTTAACAACATTTATTATTTATTCTTTTAAAAGTAAAAATAAACACAAAATAAGTATCAAACCTCCAAAGACATTTTAGTGAAGAGAGAGAGAGAGGAGATGTTCTCAAGATTCTTGGCAGGAATTCCAACGATGTATCATTTCTTGTTTTGCCCAAGGGACAGAGAAATAGACAGGACTCATAGTCATGGTGGGGTGAGATCTGTCGCAGAGTTACTCCATCACCAACACAACTTTTTGTTCCATTTTTCTCTAAGGTAAAAAATATAACAATATCAATAAAAACCTAAACTAAAAACTTAATTTACAATCATGTTACTATTAGTGGGTTTCTGTGGTTCTTCTGTGGAAAAATAATGTGAAACCTAATACCTATATTTACTAAATTAAAATAGTAAATATTTTATAACAATTTTGATAAAAAATTATAATATATATATATATATATATATATATATATATATATATATATATATATATATATATATATATATATATATATATATATATATATATATATATATATATATATATATATATATATATATATATATATATATAAGCAACAGCTGTTAAAGAAAAATTGGAAAAGAAATAGGAGAGGAAAGACACTGGAAGTGAGAAGTTTAGAAGGTAAAGTTTTCTAAGAGACTCTATCAAAAACTTTGGTATGTCCAGCAACTAAAGCAAAGGTTTCACTGAAATGACAAACAGCAGAAGAGAGAAAACATCACACAGTAGAATGACACTCATGGAATTCACACTGGCAATCAGATATAAGATTAGAGAATTTAAAATGTTTAAAAATCTTCCATTTAATAATAAGATTCAAAAACTTCAGAAAAAAAAGTTAAAGCTATAAGACTATAGTTTAAGGGTTAAGAGGGATCTCCATCTTTCAGTACAGGCTAAATAAGTACATGCCTCCATCAAGAAAGGTTAAATTGATGGGCATAAACAAAACAATTCACCAAAAAAAAAAAAGATACAAGCTCAGAATTACAAGTTCTAAGAATCATAGGAGGAATACCATCATGAGTGCCCACCTTAGTATTAAGCTGAGAGAGGGAGCAAAAATGACATCCTTAGAAGAAATTAAGAAATATTGTTCATGAAACAATTGGAATGAGGTGGAGGATGAGAAATACCTTGGGAGTCATCTAAACTGCAATTAGAAGCAGTGGTATGAGCAAAAGAGTTCAGCTTTAGTAGAAGCTAAAAAATCTGCAGTGTCATCAGAAATCAAATGTGGAGGAAAAGAGGAAGGAACAAAGTTGCAATTTACATTTTTAACAAAAAATCGGAAGGATTATTTATTTTCTAAAGAAGGCTTTATAGGGTTATGCAGAAAGGATTTTCCACGATTCCAGAATGAAATAAAAGCATGAGATTCTAAAGTTTGAAGATGACAATAACTCCTGAAGCAGCTCTAAAGCAATGAATACCACAAGAGTGAACAAAGTTAAACCAAGGCTTATGAAGAAAAGAGAATAGAATGTACACCCTCCATGCCAGAGAGAATCACCTTAGTTATGTTCTCTGTGCATTCAGAGGAACCACTTCCCCTGAAGCAACAATAACTCAAATCACTATGACCAAAAGTCCAAACAGTTAGCAGTACTAAAGTGACAAAAACGTTTCTGCATGATAGGCTGGGATCTTTCTTGCAAAAGATCTGAATAGATAGAACAAGATGCAGTATCAAAAGGGTGATCAGAAGAACCAAGAGACCGAAAGAGTTTTACAGTATAAGAAGGATTAGAATTAAGGTTTTGTGAGTGATGATTTCCTCATTATCATTACTATGGGAGATGAAATGTGGGTTCATCATTATGACCCCAGCAAACATAGATTCTCCCCCCCCAAAAAAAAAACAGGAATATCATCCAGGGTCTCTCTGAATAAAGGAACCACTCCATCAGCAAAGGAAATCATGCTCACAGTGCTCTGGAATGCAAAGGAGTCATTCACACTGAATTCCTAACACAAGGAATGAGGATCAATTCTATACTGATATAAATTCCATGATTCAATACATATATATATATATATAAATATATATATATATATATATATATATATATATATAGACAAGCATACAGATAAGAAAATAGACACCAAATAGATTATGATATATATTTTAATTAAGTGATTTAAAAAGTATTTTAAAGTGAATCTTTTCATTGCAGGTGACTATTATATTAAATATCTATAACAAATTGCCCATTCCCTGTACTAAAAATGCTACAGAACTTTATGATTTTCAAATGGGTTTTATTGTTGGATAGGCTTGACTTAGGATGTGAAAAGTTTATGAAAATCTTCAGATTCCTCTTTCTACTGTTAACAGAATTGTGTAGTTTAAAAACAATGGCAATAAAAGAGTACTTGACTTGGGGTTTCTCCAAGGAAGATCCAAAGCTTGGTTTGAATCGTGGAAAACGAACCATGTTTAAAGGATGCTGACATTTCAAAACAGCTCAAAGTTAGTACTATGATTTGAGTTTCATATCTGCATCAGCTCAGTTATTATAGAAGGGCAGCAAGAAGAGGACCTTTTCTACAACCAATCAATATCAAGAAAAGAAGGGAATTGGCTACAATAATGTCAGAGAAACCCATTTCATTTTTGGAATACTGCCATTATCTCAGATAAATCCAGATTCGCTTTACTTTCAACAGTGAATGTATTTGGGTTTGGAGACATCTTAATAAAAAATTTGAACTGAAGCGATTTCCAACAAATAGTCAAACAAGGCATTTACTCATTGATGAAGTATGGGAATATATCTGTAGCAATGGTTGTTCTGAGTTGATTTAATATGATGGAAACGCAAACAGCAAAAAAATACACTGAAGTCTTAAACAATGAGATTACTTCCTAATATTTTTAAATGATAGAATTACAAAGAGAGGGGTCTGTATTTATGTAAGATGGGGTTCCATGCCACATAGCAAAAAGAAACTAAAAATGGCTGAAGGGAAATGGGATCAATAAGCTTTCCTTGGCTGAGTCAATCTCCTGACATGAACACCAATTTAAAACTCTTTGAAGGAATATATGATAGAGCTTTGCAAAACAGAAGAGAAAAATCTTCATCCAAACAAGAAATGTTAGAAATATTGTGTAGAACTTGGGAGGAAATTTCACAGCATTCAATGAGAAAATTCAACAGTTCAATACCAAAGTAGTAGTTTTTCATTGCAAACCCAAAAGATTGTCTACTAATAGCACTAAACTAATTCGTATTTCAAGTAATTATAAAGCAGTTGTTCATTTTCGTTTCTAAAATATCAGATGTAGAAAAATAAAAGGTGCCTATTACTTATTGCATATATATATATATATATATATATATATATATATATATATATATATATATATATATATATATATATATATATATATATATATATATATATATATATATATATATATATATATATATATATATATATATATATATATATATATATATATATATATATATATATATATATATATATATATATATATATATATATATATATATATATATATATATATATATATATATATATATATATATATATATATATATATATATATATATATATATATATATATATATATATATATATATATATATATATATATATATATATATATATATATATATATATATATATATATATATATATATATATATATATATATATATATATATATATATATATATATATATATATATATATATATATATATATATATATATATATATATATATATATATATATATATATATATATATATATATATATATATATATATATATATATATATATATATATATATATATATATATATATATATGGGTGGGCCTTATTTTTAAACTTTCTAAAAGTTTAGCTTCTTGTTTCAATCAAGAAAAAACAATTGCTTGAATCAAAAAAAAAAAAAAAAAAAAAAAAAAAAGTGCAAAATTTTAACTCAATCGGACAACTGCGAGACAACTTTAATCGACCATAAAGTTTTGAAATTTGTAAGAGTTTACTGCTTTGGGATGGATTTAATCATTCCTTATACTATCTTTCAATATTTCAACCCTTCAAGGCATTTGAGAGTTGCAAGCAGTTGTCAGATTGAGCTAAAGTTTTACCCAAGACCTTTTGTTTATTTATTGCAATAGTTTTAGGGGGTGGGAGCAGCAAAATTTTAAATTTCAGAAAATTATCTATAGCTAAGGGCCACCCTCATATATATATATATATATATATATATATATATATATATATATATATATATATATATATATATATATATATATATATATATATATATATATATATATATATATATATATATATATATATAAGAATCAAATTAATATTTGAAATGAATGGAAGTACAGTAATAGTAGATAGTAAATAATAAAATGTAACTTTCAAGCATCAGACTTCACATAAAGCCACCATTCATATTAAGAAAGTTATTTAAAAGAAAATACTTACCAAGTTGACTGGACTAATTTCTTGTTATCATCAGCTACCAGAAAACGCAGGTACATGATGCTAATCTTATGAGGGAGTTTCACATGGCAGCAAAATCCCAACTCTTTCAACAATCGGGTTTCTGCCCTAATAACTTGATTTTTAAGAGCAACGTAGTTTCTGTCCAGGATGAACAGGATCAAATACCCTGAAAGGAAACAAACCCATAAGAATACCACTACTATGACATATTTTAAGCAGAAATATGTAAATAAATCATGAAATACATCCTATCATATATATATATATATATATATATATATATATATATATATATATATATATATATATATATATATATATATATATATATATATATATATATATATATATATATATATATATATAGGCATAGAACTGTATCATTAATGATGGTACAACATAAATTGTGAATTTTCTAATTTTAAAGAAACTAAAACAATTTCTAAAAAAAAAAAAAATATTAATATCTTGCAAAGATTTCAAGTATATTTAAATAAAAAAAACAATGTTATAAGAAATCCATTTCACTTCTTTACAATATATGCATTAAAAACTAAATAAATTGTACAATATCCAATCATTAAACTATTTTTAATTTCATTAAATAAGAAAATTAAAGTATTAAACATGGATACAATAAAGTACTTACTCGCCATTTCTGAATTGCTTCATATGATTGAACACATTTATAACGTGTCTTATTTCCATTTGGCCTACTTCCATCTTCCAAGCAAGAGTAATACAAGCCATTGCAGTAATTTCCACAGGACATCTTACAAAAGATTTTGAATAGTAAAACCTTTGGAAAAGAACTTGCCCCGTAGCCATAGCGACCTGAAAACAAATAAAAAATAAACTATGTAGAATTTTTACTGCTCCTTCTTACAATTAGGAAATCAATGTTGCCATCAAAAATGAGATTATGGAAACATGAAGTGATAAGGAAGAAGGTATTTTTACAAAAACTTATCAAATTAGTTTAATATTTATCTACTGTATACAACAATTTTTAAAGCTAGGTAGTTGATGAGACAAGATTCACTGCATTATTAGACAATATTGGTAAATGAAGATTCCTTGGTTAGGAATATTAGAGATGAGGAAAACTTTAGCAACAAGTTAAAAGTTTTAACTTTCAAATGCAAAATGATTAATTAAAAAAACATGCTTGGAACCATCAACAGAGAGAAAGGATTTGAGAAAAAAAAAACATTTTTTACAAGTTGAAAACATTCAAGTTAATCTTTCATAAAATATAATCTGTTTTTGCGGAAGAACAATTAGATCAAAGAACAGAAAGCAAAATTGATGGAAAAATATTTTGAGATAAACATAAGTATCTCAAGAGGTTCAAAGTAAAAAATTAAATAACTGAGAAATTTAAAGGAAAATAAGGAATGAGAGAAGTTGAAAACACTGATATAGAGTGATGAAGCAACATTCTGAGTGACTTCCAACTGGGGGGAGAAAGATGTGGATTCGAAATTGCACCAATACCCTTGACCCAAAGTACACATAGGTCACAGTTCAACACCCTGATAGTGTTACGCCATTTATCTCATTGTAACATTGTGTTCTAAAAAACATTACAGTGAACAAATACAGGTACTTTGAACTCGTGTGTGACAATCTGGAGGACTGCTTTGAGGCTTGCCAGAGTGATGTCTTAATACAGAATAGTGCATTTTCACACAGAGCAAAAATGATCAAGCAATGACTCAAATTTTGTTGTGTACAAAAAAAAAAAATACATCAAGGTCTGACCAGGGAGTAGCATGAACTTGAACCTCTGGCCATTATGAAAAAGTATTTTGAGGGACAGGACAGATCATGTGCCTAAGCTGGACAACCAACTCTGAGAGATCTGCATGAGTTTTGAACCTCCATTGCTTCAAAATCTTGCTCAGTCTGTATCAAATTGCCTCAAGTATTGCATCAAGAGGAAGGGAAAGCCCACAAAGTACTGAAGTCCTCTTACATATATCAAACAACAAAAGTAAAGGTAAGTACTCAAAATATATTGCGATAAGTATTATGGTGCCAACTGTATATATAAACATTTTTCATGTAAAATTATAGGGCCTATAATTTTTAAAAATATATTAAAGTATTGAACTACTTTTTAAAAATTATTTTATAAAAATTTGAAGATATAAAACTTGGTTCCAGTATCGCTAAAATATTTGTCTATCAAAATTAAAATGTTTCTCTGTGTATATTAATATGTAAGTCTTTTTGTAGTATAATGTCTTAGATATTCTGGTAAAAGTATTATTCCATTGAACATTTTTTTTTAAAAATAAATTGCAAGTAGGAAGTCGAAATGATCTGAAATAATTTTTTTTTTACGTAAATTGAACTATGGAAAAAGATTTGGTAAATTAAAAAAAATAAATTTTTTTTTTTAAACTAATTAATTACCAGTAATAAGTATAAAATATTAACAGTAGATCATACGACTTCAATAGCAGATTAGTATCTGGCATCGCACTATTAAGTTACAGCATCAGCTGCAAAGAGTAAATTTAAGAAATTTGAGTACTAATTCGGAGCTTAAAAAAAAATTTTTCTGATAAATTTTTTTCTTAATAAATTGAAACTTCGAATATTAAATATAAAAATATGAAAATTATGCATATTAAATTATTGAAAATAATTTTTTTACATTATTACATGCTGAAAGAGTCAATATTCACAACCTTAGGTCTCTTTGCTGGCTGTTAGGCGTACTTTAACCCTTTAAATCCACATTGGTTAAGTCTATCTAACTAGTTTGTTAAAACTAACAGACTAGTTTAATTTTAACTAACATATACTTAAAGGGTAAAACATTGCTTAACAACCAGAAAATAGGCCTAACCTAGCGAATGCTGTACCTTTTAAAAGGTAATACTATAAAAAAATTGTTTTAAATAATTGAATATCTATTTTACTTTATTTCATAATGTCATGTATTTGTAGTTTCAATATACATTTTTTTTTTTTTTTTTTAGATTCAAAATAGTTATAAAATTTCTTAAATTTCCTCTCCGAGACTCCAATACTGATCCAGCAACTTGGTAATACAAAAAAAAACATGATAATATTCCATTGATATTGAACGAAGTTTTATTACATTATAACCCTTATCGCTCTTATTTTGTATTTTTAGTGTTCAAAATCATTTTCTATGGATCAATTTTCTTAAAGTATATTTCAAATCATTTCATCTTCATAGTTTCTATATTTAAAAAAAAAAAAAAGTTCTGTATATTATTTTTTTGTAAAAAAAAAAAAAAAAAAAAAAAAAAGTGGTCTTCAATGGTTTATTAGGTTTCGTTTAATTAATTTTACTATATTTTATTTTTATATTTTCCATAGGTATAAAATAATAAGCAGTTCCCCTTGTCTTAAAAACAACCCAATTTTGGATTAAAAATTCATGATTAAATTAACCTGATTAGAACCAAAAATTACTTAGCCCTAGACCTAAGCACCTAGACGGGTGCTTAGATACTTTCATAACAGATGATCAAAGTTTAATTTAGGCCTATGGCCAAAGTTCTATATTATTATTATTATTATTATTATTATTATTATTATTATTATTATTATTATTATTATTATTATTATTATTATTATAATAATATTGCAAACGAAAGACATACCTGAGGTAGCTTAAGAAGAATTCCGCTGGTCTGAATAAGTTCACATCCTAATATTCTCAAATCTAAT
>SEYY01019527.1:0-22500 GCA_009176605.1 Armadillidium nasatum
ATCCAATTTTACTTTCACAAGTTATTCTATGATTCTTGTTTGAATAGTGATTCAAAAAATATATTCAGTTATTGTAAACAAAAAGTTTGGAAGAAATGGAAAAGATTTTGAATTACACTGAGACATTTTCATATCTAAAGTGATATTTTAAAAGTATGAACAGTCTAATTCCCTTAACATATTTTATATAAATTATAAGCACAACTCCACAAAGTAACTAATATTTACTGAACAAAAAAAATTTTTTTTTTAAAAATAAAGTTCACATCTCAAAGGAATTGCCCTATTCAAGAAGAGAAACTTTTCTTGATAGTTTCTGCCTTAGATCTGCATGCAAGATTGAATAGTACTCTCAAGCACCTGAGTCAGTATTTAGAAAAAGGTGGTTATATTCCTATTTTAGCATGGTTATGGTACTAGTCAAAGCCACACAGCATGTGTAATTTTTTGGCAGCTCCAATTTCAGTACACATATTTTAAATTATTTGCTTAAGGCTCCAGATCTTTTAATTTTAACTTACAATTAGAAACTTATCATATTGCAAAAATTTTTTTTAGTGGGTTCTGGGGTTAGACACATCTAACTCTGCAATTCTGGCTAGTTACATATAAATATCAGCCTACTTAAATCTGAGACACCAAAATTGAATTAAATGGTCATGGAGGTTACATCTTCAACAAATAAATATTACTTACCAGAAGCCATTTTTAAGATCTAAATTGTACATATGAATCTTTCTTTTTATTTAATAAAACTTCAGTGGATATATTTGTTTATGGAAACTAATTTAGAATCCTGTAAAAGCAACGATATATATATATATATATATATATATATATATATATATATATATATATATATATATATATATATATATATATATATGAATGAGGACAGAATGGTGGGCAAGGTGCTTAGATCCAAGGTGTATAGGGGGTAGGGGGAGGGGGGAAGGCCAAAGTGGAGATGGATGGATGGATGGAGTGAGAGATTTTTTGGGTGGAAGGAATTTGAGTTTAGAAGAGGGTAGAAGACTTGCGGAGGACAGAGTGAGATGGAGGGCAGTGGTGAAAGGGGATGAAAGGTAGGAATGAATGTTTTGAGAGGGAATTGTGATGGGCACCACCCCACAAAAATGGGAAAGGTGATAAGTGAAATATATATATATATATATATATATATATATATATATATATATATATATATATATATATATATATTATATATATATATATATATATATATATATATATATGGCTTAGGTGTAGATTGTTTCTGACTTTCGATATTTTATTTTTAATCGATACTTTTATACCTACTTATAATTTTTTCAGTTTGCGTTTGACTGTTGAAGATATAAGTGTAATTTTTTCTTTGCAGTTCAGATACCTTAAATTTAGGTTATGTTATAAAACTATATTAGTACATTAAAATTATTATTATTATTTAGGTTAAATTACGGCAACTTAGGTAGTTCAGGTTATGATAAGTCGAATTAGGTAGGTTCTGCTAGAAAAGTAAGTAATAATAATTGTGTGTATGTCTGGTGTAATATGGCCGTAGCCCTCTAATTCTCGGCAAAGTTATTGTTTAAGTTAGGCCTCTTCGATATTTTCGATTATCAATATTTTCTGATAATCGAAAGTCAGAAACAATCTACACCTTTATACCTATATATATATATATATATATATATATATATATATATATATATATATATATATATATATATATATATATACCATATAAATGGGGTAAAACTAACCGCCCTCAAAATTAAATTCCAATCAAATTTATTTTTAGGAAAGACACTATTCATTTTCTCAATTTTGATTTTTTTGGGGGGTAGAATAGTCTTTATATTTTAATGTTTAATACAAAAATAAATATAATAAATGATAACTATTAAAAAAAAAAAAATTATCCCTTTTTTTGCCAAAAGGACTACTTTATAGGACTAGGTCATTGTGCGTGTTTCTGCCATATTAAAAGATCTTGTGATGTCACATTGAAGAAAAATAATTTTCATTAGTTTTAATTTTTTTTTTTAATTAAAATTTAAATTTTTTTTTTTTTATAAAATCATTTGTCTTTCACAGATTAACTATAAAAAAAAATAAATCAATCATTTCGTTTTCGTAGTTAGGTTGAGTAGAAAAAAAATTCGAGCCACCTTCACTAAAGTATTATCGTTATTTTTTTAGCAAAGTAAGGAAAAATGTTCAGCTAGTGCTTAGCATTCCCAACACTGTAATAGTCCTGACAACAATACTAATTACAAACTTCACTAAAAAATCTAGGCCTAGATTTACACGAAAGGAGAATAATGGTAGCCTATTATAAATGACGGTATTTTTCAACCTTTTCCCCAATAGCTTTTACATAGAAAAAAAAAATATGAATAATTTTGACTACATAATTTCAAAAAGAATTGTTCATATTGGCAATATACTACTACCTTTCTTTATCCAAAATGTTTTTTAAAAGAAATGGAGCAGTAATGCATGTAATACCTCTTTAACTTAATTAGAAATAATTAACTTTTGATTTCTCCACTAATATACCAAATATCTTACATTCAATTCAAAATTAATTACAGTATAGTCAAAAACTTTTCTAGATTAATCAAGTTGAATCAACAAGAAAAACCGAAAAAGTAGGAATATATATCGATATTGATATTTTTTTACGATAGTATCGAGAAAATATCGATAATATTTTTAAACCAGATATATCGAAAAATTGATATTTTATAATTAGTATCGAATAATATATATATGTATATATATATATATATATATATATATATATATATATATATATATATATATATATATATATATATATATATATATATATATATAAGGAATTTACTATTTATAAAAACGCTGAAGACTAAAATAAACTACGGTAATTGTCCAAATAAAAAAGTAAATAAACCAAACTAGGTAATATATTAGCCTGTAAAAGGTAATCAAAATTAATAAAAATTAATAAAAATTAATAGGGGTTACTCACCAAAAAATAAAAAGCTTTAAAAGCTAAACTTAATTGTAACTTTAACGGTTTCCAAAACTTTTATAGTTTAGGAGCAACGCCTTTTAACGATTAAAGGTTATGTTTAAGTTAAGGAGTTTTAAAAGGCAAATGGTACTTTTAAAAGAATATTGTTTCCTATTCAAATTCATGGGCATGAAAACTCACTCCTTAATTAAGCCACAAATTAGAACCGTTACGCTAGTCAAAGTATGTAAAAGTCAAATATGTATATATATATATATATATATATATATATATATATATATATATATATATATATATATATATATATATATATATATATATATATATATATATATATATATATATATATATATATATACGATATTTTTTAAACCGATATATCAATATTTTTTAACGATAGTAGCGAATGCAATTTGATATTTTGAAAAATATCGATAGTCGATAATTTATATATCGGTATCCCTACTGGATAACTCGTGAAAAGCCGCTACAACGAGCATTCAAATTTGGGAATGATCACAGGCTGTAGAATGACCATAGTAAGAGAATCTTGCGAAATAAATGTAATGTTATGAAAGTGAATAACGGTATTTTGAGACGACGTACGTTTCAGAGGGATGTTAATTTCAAGTAATTGTTTTTCAAATTTTTCTTTCAAAAAAAATTTTTTATACCTTTGATTTCATCTTATTTGCAATATTGAAGGAATAATTAATGAATAATAAGTAAAATGTATGAACTGAAAAAATACAAGTTTTATTTCTGGTTTATTTTTCTTTCCATTTCAAAAGTAGAGCTTCGCTCTACAATCTACATTATCAACGTCACAACCATCACTATAGTCTCTTTCTTTATAGCACCAAAGCTTAATAAATTGTCATGCTACTTTAACCAATAAAGATGCTAAAGATACTATGTGCTTTCCACGATCAAAATTCTTTAATGATCCTGAAGATTCTTCAATTGAAGTGTCTGCCGAATCATGTTCCACAGCAATATTCTGTTGTGGAACAATTCACTGCAAAAACGGTCACCTGGTTAATGTAAACCAACTTAAATATATATTAAAATCTAATTTAATCAGGCATTTAATTTATTTAAGCAATCACTTAATTTAGGAGTCCTCTGATTTCCATCTGTGAGACCGGTTTCAAATAATCTTTCTCCATCATGTCTGCATAAGCCGTCATCTTTGAGTCAAAATTTCCGATCTTCAAAAACTGCCGAAAAGTTCTTTGAGGCAATAAATAAAAGTAATCTTCAAGAAGCCGAATAAGATTGGTGAGACATGACTAAGAAACATAGTTTAACTACATTATAGTTAAAGTCTATGCTAAGAAACATCTTATAAATCACGACTTTTGTAAACAAATTCACTTGCTGCGTGTTATTTTTGGAAGATTATTTTGATTATTATAACATTGATGTCTTTTGTTTCGTAAAAATTGGGAACATTTTGTTCCTGATTTTTCTCTTTATTCTTTCTTCCCCCTCCCCCCTTATTTCCTTATTTTAAATTTACAAATTAAAGTATATTTGAATATTGACGAACTGAAGGCCTACCGTGACAATGACATTTTTTAAAAGAAAAGCGTTGTTTATTGTTTTATATTATATATATATATATATATATATATATATATATTATATATATTATATATATATATATATATATAATATATATATATATACTATAAAAAAATGCTTTGCTTTTA
This sequence comes from Armadillidium nasatum, assembly GCA_009176605.1. NCBI lineage: Eukaryota > Metazoa > Arthropoda > Malacostraca > Isopoda > Armadillidiidae > Armadillidium > Armadillidium nasatum. The sequence goes on from SEYY01019527.1 coordinate 4,741, forward strand.
AGAAATGTCATTTTCCACGGTAGGCCCTTGTGTATCAAATATTCAAAAATATTTTAATTTATATATATTAAATTAAATAAACCAATGATAATCATACTCCAGTATTTTAAAATCAATTTTATTATGAAAAATAGTAAATCATATATGGGCCTTCAAAGGCAGGGTAATTTTATTCTTTCATTGTGACACACACACCACACACACACACCACACACACACACACACAACACACACACACACACACATTCCTCAGTATGAAATATTCAAAAATATATTATATTTTAATTTATAAAATATTAAACTAAAAAACAAATGATCATCATATTCTAATCTTTAAAATCAATTTTATTATTAAAAAGTAGTAAATCCATATATATGAATCAAAGGCAGGGTAATTTTATTATTATATATATATATATATATCATATATATAAATATATATAATATATATATATATATATATATATTTTATTTATGTCTCCTCTTGTGAGCAAAGGCCGGAGGCCTCCAATTCCATCAGAGTTGGGGAACATTCGGATCTGATCGCTAATGGCGACGTGACCCGATACACGGCGTTTAAAAGTGTGCAAGTCAAAGGAAGTTGGGAAAACATAATGGAGTGTGTTCAACTTTAAGAGAGTACTTGTAAGATGAGCATAGCGGTTAAGTCTATCTAAGTTGGATAGAGAAAGGATAGCTGGTAGAAAACGTGTCGAACGAACCCTTCTCAATTATATAATATATATATATATATATATATTATATATAATTTATATATATATATATATATATATATATATATATATATATATATATATATATAATATAGAGCCTGTGATATGAAAGACACTAACATCTTCCAAATTCAAAACAAGTTTATAAAAGAATATGCTATAACCGCTTTGCATCAGTGATATGTGCGCTGAAGTACTATATGCTTTCTAAGATTCTGTAGCTTTTGATACCTCTTTTTCCTGGAAGTTAAAATTTCTTCATCAGGAAAATCGAAATAACATTAGCCGCCATCGAATAACAGAAAAAAGTAAACAAAGAACAGCTGATTCAAAGAAGACGGCTCAAACTTTGATTGTGAATACATAATGAAATGTATAGATTTTGTCTTTAATCACCTCGTTGGTGAGGTCCGCTCTCAAAAACAAACGAAGATTAAAAGACTTAAGATGCAGAGCAGCAAGCTTAGCAGCTCTGATTAATAACATTGGAATCGATGAAATTCCCAATAATTGAAAATAATTACCTTATTTAAAACAAAATATTGATCCAAAAATGCTATTTAATTATCCGTAATACTTTTACTATGTGTTTTCTTTGAGTCAAATCATGTTAAGCACCCGCCAATCTCTAATCCTAGTTAGATCTAACAAACTAGTTCGACTTAACCTAACCTCTGGACTTATATTGTAAAACTATGCTTATATTAATGTGTCACCTAACCAAGCAAAAATCCATTTTTTTTTTTTTTTTCAATGGTGCTGGAGCTGGAGCTTGCTGGTGAACATAAATATACTCTTGCAAGTGTTGTAAGATCATTGTTTGCCCATAGTAAATAGACGTGGTTTGCCTTCCACCAGGCAAGAAAATCATCACTGATAATTTTTTTCATTTTCCTATATTTTTCATTTTCATCTTACCTAAGTAAACCTGTTGAATCACTAAATATTGTGAATCAAAAATATTTTTTCAAAATTTTTAGTTTTTTTCAAACTTTTATACAAAATCTGTAATTTAAAAAAAAAAATATTTTGAAAAAATACATATATATATACTCATTAATTTAAGTGAATATTATCTATTCTATTCCTTCCTTATAATATAATTAATCTCAGTTAAAATTATATCTAATTTTCTTAACATAAAATTTTAGTGCTTTTGACCTCTTTACAAATTTTAGCCAACCCTGGTTAGTCCCTAGCTGTCCATATTCAGGTATACGATTTGGGAGTTTTTGTTTAACTGGGGATTCATCAATACCTCAGATTTATTAAGAGTATCTAGGTCAGTTTCTGGAGAAAAAAACTCTTCCTGTAGATTTGAATGTGATTGGGTCTCAACACAGATGCCTTATCTGATGAACTACTGTGTGATATATCAATCAAGTGCAATCATTTTTCAGTATCAATTGTCAAAGATCAAGGTCAAATATCTTTTTTTTTTTTACTTTTGGCATAAAACTTTACAGATAATAATAATTCCTGATTTACAGAATTTTTTGGCAAATTCCATGGCAATCCCAATTTTGCTGGAGAATCCATGTTATAAATACTGTATTTTAAATTTTACTATACAATAGGTTAATTAATGTAAACTTCTGATATATATATATATATATATATATATATATATATATATATATATATATATATATATATATATATATATATATCAGTAAATAGCTAAAAATGTGAATTTTGAGACAAAACATGAATTTTTGCTTAGACCATATCTAAGTAAATTTGCAGCTTCTTTGATTATAAACTAGTGCCCACTCTAAAATTTGGCATACTTTGTGCCAATAGGATGACCAAGTTATGAGGCAAATTTGATCATTTGAAATCAAGTGCAATCATTTTTCAGTATCAATTGTCAAAGGTCAAGGTCAAATATCTTTTTTTTTTTACTTTTGGCATAAAACTTTACTGAATAAAAGTTTAATGTCTACTCAAAAGCTTTAAAATATGTATATTATCATTATCAGCGGTGCAGAAGCTGAAATATTTAACTTCAAAGTTTGCCTCCACCTCTCAAAAATGAACTTTTTGTCAAAGTTCTATGGATCCTGTATCTCCCAAACCGTTTGAGCTATGAACTTGGGATAAAGACCATTCTCATTTTCTTCAACAACATCTATAAGTATGGCAACAATTCATGAAAATCGAAGAGGTCAAGGGTTTTCTTTCACCAAATTTAAATTTCAAATGACTCATATATATATATATATATATATATATATATATATATATATATATATATATATATATATATATATATATATATATATATATATATATATATATATATATTATAAAATTTATTATAAAAAGTTATAAACTACTAAAACTATGAAATGTTATTTTTAAAGAATTCAAGGATTATCTATTACAAATATAGAGTAAATAAATATGTTTTCTCAGTTTTCAGTAGATCTTCAAATACTTTTAATAAAAATGTAAGTATTTTGCTGTTCTTTATTTTTATATGTATTGGTATGTCAAAACAAGGGTTACAAAGCCACTCTAATTAAATGTAAATACTGCTACATAGTCATAAATTTAAGTAATTACAGTATTTATTAGTGATAGTTATTAACAATATTGTCAGAGCTATTAAGTGCCAGTAATTGGCAGTTCAGTACTGGAAGGGTTAATTGATTTAAGTATCTTTTTAAAATTTTGCATAATTTTTTTCCTAATCTCACTGTCAAATATTGTAAATTGGCAATAAAAGCCATTTCAGCTAATAAAATATTCATCTTTTGCATGTAAACTGTTTTACCATGCACCAAATAATAATGCATATGTGCATCATAAATTATTTTTCAAAAATAAACAGTAGCTAAATATTGAAGGGGGAAGGGAGAGAATACAGTATTTATCTTTATAATAACATTTAAAAATATATATATATATATATATATATATATATATATATATATATATATATATATATATATATATATATATATATATATATATATATATATATATATATTATATATATATATATATACCAAAATATATTATATATGTATTGTACTTAATTATATTAAGTAATGAGTAATAATCAGGTTAACATTATTCAATTTAATATTCACTGAATTTAAAATGTTATTCCTTTGTTTAATGATCATTGTTATATAGTATAGCATTTTTAGTAAATGTCTTATCAGTAATAGTTTGAAGTCATTATTCTTTTTGACTCTGTTGTGTGGACATCGCTAGTATGATTGTGAAATTGTGCATCAATTTTGACATAGCCAATCATGATAATCATTTGTGTCCAGTTTATTTAAAATTGTTTTATTGTTTTTCAATAATAACACAAAATACCAACATTCGTTTCTTAATAAAAAACTATTGAATGTTAATTAATTTATATTATTAGTCGGCCTTATTAATCTGGCCTATGGTTTGTTTTCTAGCATCAGAGAATTAAACAGTATTTATTAGTGATAGTTATTAAAATCGAAGATGAATTTTAAACTGGCTTATATTCAATACAGGACATTCACTTAATTGAATAACAGGAAACTGATAGATTATTATTAAATGACTGTTCAGTGCTTTGTTAAAACATTCTTGTTATAGGTATTTAACTAATTAACATTCTATTTATAGGAGAATATTTTACTACCTCTTCAGCAAAAGCAGATAGAAGAAAAATGGAAAGATGTAATTGTTGATTACTCAAATGAAAATGTACTTCATAATGCAAGGTATGTTTAAATATTTAAATTAGTGTATTCATTACAAGTAGAATTTTGGGTTTGTAATATACCAAACAAATGGGTTAATTAATTTTACTCTTAGTTGATACAGTATAGCTATATGCCTCCTTTCATGTTAACCGCCTCTGGCATTTTCACATTCTCAGATTCTTGAGTTAATTCAGAGTTGATGCCCAGTAGTAGTCATACTAGTCATACTGCAATTTGTTAATGATACTGATTATGAATGTTTATGATGCATGAGATAGTGCGACATGTCAAAGAGGGCAGAGGTGTTTTTCACAATCCTCTTTAGCAGTGTCATGCCATAAGGAATGAAATACCATATCAGATCAATTAAAAATAAGGGCTTTCAACCCTATGGTAATGCAACATTTCTGTGGAGCACTTTAGTATAGTGAAACATACATTTTCTCAAATCCATCATGAAATGATCACATTTTTTGTATATTGTTAAAAATTAAGGATCATATGCTTCATGAATTAGCTATACATAATTATGAATGATTAAGTAAAATTTGCAATTTTAGAAGAGATAAAAAAAATTTTCTTCCGAGCACAGCTTTGTTGAGGAGAGTAAGTTACATAGCTGTGATTCATCTATTGCTAAGAGAAATTCAAATAGTCTTGAGAATTTAATATAGGAAAATTTCTTATATTAAATATTTGTTAGAGAGATTCAAATATAGAGATAATCAGGTATTAAGTGTAGTATGAAATGAAACAGAGAGATTGATTTTCCAGTATTTTATACTTTTGCACTAACCCTTTTCATTTGATTAATGGTAATATCATATCATGGCCCATATCATTTGATTGCTTAGATACTTTAATTAGATTTCATTGACACACAGATACAGGTTTTGAAAATAGTGTTGAAAATTAGAAAGGATATTAAATGATATATCATTGCAAATTACTAAAATGAGATAAAGATATTATGTTTACAAATAGTGATGCTATCAGAGAAGACGTACTCATTATTCTGGAAGTACTATGGAAAGTGGCTATTCATTGAATTTCAAATCCAAACATATGAATATGAAGGAAATATGACCACTCTCCATTCCCCTATAAAAGAATGATGGAAAAAATTAATCTGTGTATTATAAAAAAGCTAGATAGGATATTTATTAAGACAAGCTAAATGAATTAATGACCATAATATCACAAATTGACAGCGAGTGATACCACACTGCTACCAATATAAGGTTCACATTTTAATTAAAAATTGTGAAAGTAAAAATGCTAGAGTTATAAGAGGCAAACCTACTTATGTAACTAAAGCTTTTGTCATTAAGAGAACTCTATAGTGAGTTGCCTTTATGAAGGTACTGAGACATATACTTTACTAAAAGGTACATGTTTTCACTCGTTCCCATCCTAAAGTTGTGGGAATGTAGAATGGTGGGTCTTCCAATTCTGTTTATTATTTGCTTAATAGGGGACCATTGTCGAAGTAATTGTACTTGTAGTTACATGTACAGGTTACAAACCTATCATCTTTTGCTTATCAAGAAGTACAAAATTTCTTCATCATTTTTATCATAGTTGGAACCGGTACTTATAAAAAACTGACAGATTAAATTGGAAATTTTAAGAATCATCGAGTCAGATACCTTAATTATTTAAAGCTTCATTTTATCACTGTAATTGTTATTTTCACTTATAAAGCTATTAATATAAATTTAAATTTTTCATAGATTACTGAAACCAAACATTTTTATCAAACTTTTCTTAAAAAAAAAAAAAAAAAAAAAAAAAAAAAAAAATAAAAATAAAAAAAAATAAAATAAAAAATAAATATAATAATATATATTAATATATATATATATATATATATATATATATATATATATATATATATATATATATATATATATATATATATATATATATATATATATATATATATATATATATATATATATATATATAATAACAAATTTTTTTTAGAACTACTTATTGGTGTTTTATTTATGTATTATTTTCTGGAATAACCCATGTGTTTGATTGCATTTAAAAATGGAAATAATAATAATAAATTCTCAAGTGTTTATTCATACAATGGTACATTTACATAGTGGCTTACAATCTTCTTACAGTATGTCTTACACTACCAAATGCAATCTTCATAGCATTGTAGCATTTCTTTGAAAAGGGGTTACTAGGGGAAAACGTAGTGTTTACTGTTGAGCCCCAAAGTTTAATACATATATTAAATTTTAGCTTGTTTAATAAAATATAAAATATTGATGTTACTAGTAATAAAAAATAATAGTAATAAGGGTCATTTGTTAGAATTATTAATATTGTCTTTTATCAATTTTTTTGCCTTTATAAACCTGATTTTAAATGTTATTTCAGAAGTCATGAGAAAAAATACATCTTATCTATGTTTCCATATCCCTCTGGAAATCTTCATTTAGGACATGTTAGGGTGTACACAATCAGTGACGTCATGGCCAGATTTTACCGCATGAAAGGATGGAAAGTATGTTGATCTTTCTTAATCTGTGAATATTTTATTTCCCTTACTTAAAAGGAAATCATAATAATAGAGCAATTATTTAACGTTTAATAAAGTCTTGAATGATGAATATTCATAAATTTCCCGTTGTAGTCAGACCAACATTTTGATATATAAAATTTTGTTTGGTCAGAGTGCACATTAGGGGCCATGCATAACTCCAAAACTACTAACCGTACATTAAAAAGGATTATATTTTTGAAATCCTTGGGTCATTTCCAGTAAGAAAAGTATAAAAAATTGTTAAAAAAATTAAAAAAAAAATGTTTAAAATTGTACAAGTTGGAAATTAAAATCTTTCGATGTGAGAAATTTGTGTCAGTTCGCTTTTAGACACGAGGCGGTGAAGTTGTCGTTAAATGAACCACTTAAATATTTCAAAAAAAGAACATATGTCTAAGGGGGGCTCTGCCCCCGTACCCCCCGACCCGTGAGTGATGATGATATTGTCGACTACTTTTCCTGTCGACGATTTGGGGTATTTCCCATGTTTTCAAATTTCTAAAAAAAAATAAAAAAATCACATTGCCAGACGTATGATTCTAGCGAGGCCTTTAAAAAAGTAAACTTTACTTATGTAATAAAATTTATTATAAGAATTTATTTTTTATTTCCCAATTTTTCTTACCTAAAATTCGACAAGGATTTTAAAAATATAATCCATTTTAATGTAGGATTAGTAGTTTTTGAGTTATGCATGGCCCCTAATATGCACTCTGGGTCTTTATAAATTATTTATTTATTTTATTTTATTTTTTTTTTGCCAAATTTTTTGCAGAAGCTTCTGTTGAAGTTGTTTTATTCTAATTTTGCATATTACAACTTAATTCCATGCTATGGAAAAATTGGCATTAAATTTCGAATATGATCTTTGTGACTAAAATGTTTGGATATTAGCAACTCCAGGCTTGAATATTGTGTACCTCCTTTTCAGCAACCTCTGTTCTGTGGAACTCCCTTCTAGTATTTTCTATTGAATTTAATCTCCCTCACTTTAAAGCTTGTGTCTATGCTCACATGCGAAATTTGCGGTAGGTGGGGCGTGTATTTTTTTCTTCCTCATTGAACACCACTTCCTTTAATGGATTTATACATACAATTGAGTATTTGAGAAAAAAGGAAAATGGATTTGCATTTTTTTCTTTAAGAATAGATCAGAATTATTTGAGTTTGTGTAGCTCAATACTGCATTTTCATAGTATTGTAATTTTGTAAGCTATTCAATCCAAAACTAAATAGGATGCTTCATATGTGCTCAGGAATTATATAGATCGGCCCATTTTATTTAACTGATTGAAACCCAAGAAGAAAAGAAGAGTTGATAACATGTAACCAATTTTTTTTTCCTTTAAGAACTGATACAAAAGACATCGTTTGTTGAAATCGAAATAGAATTTTGAAAATAGTCGTATTTCTGTCTAGTATTAAAAGAATTGTGTCACTTTGAACGTTGAAATTTGAAATGAGTATTAAGTAACATTCAGGTCTGTAAAGATTGACCGTTTCTTTTACTGTAAGTATAATCTGTAATGAGGATCTCACACTATATGAAAAAACTAATGAATTCGTTTTCTCATCAAATCCATTTGAAATGATCACATTATGCTCATACTTTGAAAAGCATTCTGTTGGTCTCTTTAAACTTAAAGAAAAAATCTGTTCTTCATTAAACAATAAACGATTATATTTTTAAGAATTGGAAGGTTAATAATAACTGTTAATTTACTTAAATATATTTTTTATTACAATAGGCAGATAAAATTAATAAAATTGATTAGTAAAACTTTTGGTATGTTATTTACTTCTATAATAACAACAAATATTTCAGATATAAAGTTTACTCTCACAACCTTTAAAATTTGAATTTATTTGTCAAGATTTCTTTTCTATTTACACTGTTTTTATTGAAAGTTTACTGCTACAATAATTGAGCATAAATTAATATGCAAATTCCACATGATGAACAGGTCTTTGCGGAGGTACAAGTAGAGTGATCCATTTCGCTTCCATTCACATAAGAGATTACAGGATTGATTTCCTTGTTTGAACTCAGGATTCTCTTTGTTTTCATTCAGTTATAGTCGGTAATTATAATAGCAGTAAGAGCCACAACCCTATTATAAACAAGGTCATTGGGAAGAACAATTAAAGTAATTTCCTCACGACAGAGGGAATGATTTTTATTTTTTAAAAGTCTCTTTATGTATTTTAGTTCTTTACACAAAACAGAAAAAAGTAAATTACGAGTGCAGTAAAATCTAATATTTTTAATTGCTTTTATTTTGTTTCATTTATTTCATTCAGGTGATTCATCCAATGGGATGGGATGCATTTGGTCTTCCAGCCGAAAACGCAGCCATTGAAAGAGGAGTTGACCCTCATGAGTGGACTAAATCAAATATAAATAGCATGAAAAATCAACTTAAAAGTTTAGGACTCTCATTTGATTGGTGGAGAGAAGTTGCAACATGTGATCCAGATTATTATAAATGGACTCAATTTATATTTCTTAAACTTTTCCAGGAAGGACTGGCTTATAGGAAAGAGGTTAATCAGTAAATAATTGTTTCTTCATATATATATATATATATATATATATATATATATATATATATATATATATATATATATATATATATATATATATATATATATATATATATATATACACTAGATCTCTCATTTAATTTAATTATCGGAAAACTAACTAAAAATCAGTATGTAGATTTATTATTCACCATAAAATATGTACAGTTTTTGTACACTAAACGATTCTCCTTTTATATCTATTTTCCATTCTTTTTCAAGCTACCTCATAATTGTACTATCGCCCCTTCTCAGAACCACTGAGTGCAATCTAATAGTATGCTAGTATTTTAATAATAAAATAATAATAGTATAAAGGAGAACAGAGATTGAAAATGATATTTGTAAGAAATGTATAAAAAAAATATAGGCTTCAATGATTTTAGTTTCGTTATTTCATTTTTCTTAGGCCATAGTCAATTGGGATCCTATTGATCAGACTGTTTTAGCCAATGAACAGGTTGATGAAAATGGTTTTTCATGGCGATCTGGTGCAAAGGTAGAGAAAAAGGTTTTAACTCAGTGGTTTATAAAAAGTACAAAGTAAGTATCAGTTACTTTATTTACTTATAATTATTGTAGATCTTATTTTGTTGTACCTTAATTTAAAAGTAGACTTTAAAAGAACTTGTATGAGAATTTGCAATTTTAATTATTTTTACTTAACCTGTAAAGGTTTTTTTTTTTTAGTTGTACTTTTTTGTTTCTGGAATTTATTCATCTTGCTTTGTTGCACAATACTTTTCATTGTTTGGAAGTAGGAAAAAACACTTTTTCAATATTTATATAAAATTCTTTATGTAATTAATTTTATATTTTAAAACTGAAGGTAGGATTTTTTTTTTTTTTTTTTTTTTTTTTTTTTTGAATTTTAGTTTTCAAAATAGTTTTCATTGTTTTTATTATTATTTTTAACTTTATATCTTACACTTTATTTCTCATACCATTTCTAATAATTGGTAATATATTTCCTACAGATTTTCGAAAGACTTATTGAAAGACCTTTCTGACCCTCATTTAAAAAACTGGAAAGACATTTCTACCATTCAAAAGAATTGGATTGGAGATTGTAATGGCTATGTAATTGAAATGAGGTTGATTGATAGTAATAATAAACTTATTGATTCATTTAGTTACCTTCCCGTTTGGATGTCAGAACCAGAATATTTAACAAGTATCGGATTTTTATCAGTCAAATCTGATCATATACTTAATACAGAAAGTCATATTGATTATAGTATTGATGGTTTCAAGGTTTTAAATATAAAAGCGGTTGATCCCATTTCTAAGAGATTAATACCTATTATTGTCAATGTTGGTGCGGTAGATGAAGAAGTCGAAATTCAGGTAGGTCTTCCTCACCTTAGAGAAAGAGATCACCAAATTTGTGAGAAGTTAAAACTTGCTATTCCTCAACCTATTATTGAAAGTGAAAAAAAAATTCTTAGGGAACAAATTATTACTAAGTTAAAAGAAATTAACAGTGGTGGCTATGAATGTAGTTCTGTGTTAAAAGACTGGTTAATATCAAGACAGAGATATTGGGGTACTCCGATTCCCATAGTTTACTGTAATGACTGTGGTACAGTACCAGTACCTGAAGAGCAACTTCCTGTTATCTTACCTCAGGTTAATAAGAAAGTTGGAAAAGGAGTTTCTACGCTCAAAGAAGCTCAAGATTGGTTAAAATGCCCTTGTCCAAGGTAGGTTATAATATTTTATATATATATATATATATATATATATATATATATATATATATATATATATATATATATATATATATATATATATATATATATATATATATATATATATATATATATATATATATATATATATATATATATATATATATATATATATATATATATATATATATATATATATATATATATATATATATATATATATATATATATATAGTGATGGGATGATTAAGAATTTTATGATGATGAATCTGAAAAAGTATATTTTAAAAATTTTCATTATTTTAATAAATTCAACAATTTTATGATAAGGAAGAATTAGATGTCTTTTCTTTAATCTTTATTCAAATGTGTAAATACGTGTAATTTTAATATATAGTATATGACAGTGTCTCATTCGCTCTCGGCTTCAGATATGAGATTATAGATATCAAAGTAGTGGTCGAAAGTTAATAAAATTTGCCACAAACAAACCTTGGTGTGTGAGAATCATGATGTCGCAAGTGTTGGAAGTGATGGCCATTAGTATCAAGGCATGCCTGCTACATGTATACGCTTTTCCATGTTACGGTAAGTTGCTGCCAACATAATGGGAGTAACAGCGTCATTTTTTTGCCGAATGTTGTCTTCCAGTTGCTGAGATACTCTTTCCCTTTCAGCATGCATCCTAGGGAGAAATCTTACTGGGTAAAGTCCCTTGGAAATGACCAGATCTTCAAAGAAAGATTCATTCGTGTTGAAAAAGGCTTGTTCGTCGTTATCCAGATGATTTACGAACTCATTGAAGATGTTCATATACAAATTTTATTACCTTATGACAAGTAATTTGATATCTATAAAACGAGTGGGATACCTTGTATATTTAGAACATTGACTTTAAAAATTCTAATATGTGAGAGAACATTGACAGACATGCAAAATTCTATTACTTTAAATTTAGAACTCTCAAATTGTGATACAGAAACAATCTTTTCTCCAGTTTCTGCAGTATTGACTTTTTGCTGAGATTGCTTATAATTGCCTCGCCTATCCACGCATACCTACACAGAGGGTCTTATCATACAGTCATGAATGTGACCAGTCTCTATGGCTATATCCGGCCCCTTCGATTTGCTTCTCCCTTCTTTAACTAAATCCGATTATCACACTTCTGAGATTCAAGTGACCCATAGTTTTTCCACCACACCAATTTTTAATGATAGATCTAAATTGGTCGACGGTGTTGGCACATCGGTAGTTTTCCCAGACTATAGCCTCACTCAGTCTCTCTCTCTCTTTGCCTCCACGTTCATGGAATAGCTAGTAGCGATTCTAATGTCTCTCGAATTCTTTTTCTCAATAACGATGAATTCTTTATTATCCAAATGAACTCTCGCTGTGCCTTACAGGACCTTTGAATCTTGTATCTGAAGAACCCTCTGATGTTATCCAGAAATTTCTTCACTTTCTGCTGGATTCCGTCTCATGTGAGTGTGACTGGTAATGAAGCTGCTGACAAACAAGCTAAGTTGACCTCTGTTCTTCACAGGAATTCCAGTTATCTTCCACTTAACATTAAAAAAAAAAAGACTTCCTCCCTCCTTCAGATTTTGCTCCCAGTCTTTACCAGAGCTTCAGAGCACTGTGACAAAGAGTGTTGGAGCCCGGATTGCCGTGGCCCCCAATTTTGTGGAGTTAAACCTTCCTTACAATGTTAATCCTCTACCTCTAACTATAGCCAACTGCAAGAAGTTGTGTTGGCCATACCTCCCTCTCTATATCCTTCCCCTGACAGTTTTGTTGCAACCAAACTTCCCAGTTTATTCATCATATTTTTGTTAACTGCCTCAATTTGTTCAATGTCCAATATAAATTTTTCCCAGGTCTTGGGACAGCCTCTACTACCAACAAGCTGACTTATATTCTCGCTGAGTCTCCCAGTTTCGATAGTTGCAAAGTTTCGCATTTCTTAAAGTATTAGGAATCCTCTATAACATAGTTTATTTCCAGTACCATGCCATTCTACTTCGTTTCGTCTAGGCACTGTCCTCCGTGTTACTTCAACTGAGTCTGGCAGCTTTTTGTGAACTGTGACCACGTCTGTCCACTCACTCAAAAAAATAATATATATATATATATATATATATATATATATATATATATATATATATATATATATATATATATATATATATATATATATATATATATATATATATATATATGAGAGAGAGAGAGAGAGAGAGAGAGAGAGATGCAAAATTGTATAAGAATTAGAGAGGGTTAAATTTAGTGTGGTGACTGAGAGACTCTGAAAAGAATGTATACAGTTGTTACAAAATAAATTGTTATCAATATGGTGTTCAAAGACCTACATTTTTGTATTGCTGACAACTTATTTTATAAATTGTTTGTGTGTGTGTGTGTGTGTGTTTTGTTTTTTCTCTCTCTCTCTCTCTCTTTTTCTATATATTTCCATAGGTTAATTGTAAATATTTCAAGAACTGTATTCTCCTAAACTTATATGGTTGAATCTTATTTTCTTATAATTTATATGTTTAAGGTAACAACAAATATTTGGTTTAGTAATATAACTTCAATTAGTTGTGTTCAATTATTCGGCAGAGGTGGTTTGCATACTTTTTTCTAAAACTTATATCACCATAGTCTCAACTCTCTTGAATAGATTTATTAGTATTTGCAAATAATAAAAACAGTTGATAATAAAAAGAATACTTCAATATACAAGATTCTATCATATGATAAAACACCTTTAATCAGTTATTTGCAATTATTTGGTTTTATATCAGTAAAATACAGATATTCTATATTTTTTAATATTTTAATTAATAAGAATAAGAATAATAATTATTAATAACAGTCGAATTAAAGAAATGACTTAAGGAAAAACTAGTATCTGTAACTTTGTAGAAATTGTTTAATATTAATACATTATCTGGTAATCAGATAGGAAGGTATTTGTAATTAGTTTAATTATTTTAGTAGAAAAAATTCCATTAATGCTGTAAAGTTAAAATTCACACAAAACAGTTGTGGCAAGTTGGGAAAACGTGAAACGGACACAATGGACACCTTTGTTGATTCTTCTTGGTATTTCCTTCGCTACTTGGATCCCAAAAATAATAAAGAATTAATTAATAAGGACAAAGGTCATGATTTAATGCCTGTTGATCTATATATCGGAGGAAAGGAACATGGTGAGTGTTTTTGCTTGTTTTTATACTAAATTATTCATGCTTTAGTTATGTAAAGAGGTAAATCAGTTATTGGACTAATTATAAACTCATTTCTGAATATTTTTTTTTAATGGAAACAGCTTAAAGAGAAATTTATCTAAATCAGGATTGTTGAACAGGTTATTAGATATAATTACACTTCCATTCTAATTCCTATTACATTATTTTGGAGTCCCGCTTCAACTACAGAAAAAAATTTGATTCTGATTCTATTTAAGAACATATTTTTACATCTGACTCAAATTCCATTTTAGAGAAGCTTTCCAACTCTATTCCAATCCCACATTTATTTATTTTTTTATTTTTTACCATTCATTACTCACAGATAGGACCCTTTTGAAAGAAGGAAAGAATGATTTAAATTGTCTGTAATGTAGAGTATTTTTTAATGAATTGAGTAAAAGCTTTCAAAATGAAGGTTGGTTACTATGACTAGGCTTAGGAGCAAAATCTTCTCACAAAGGTACAGTTAAAGAAAACCTTTTTGATGTTAAGAATTGATAGTAAGAAAAGTCTAGGAATTGTATCATCTATGTAACAGAAGTTTGCAAATTCTCTAAATCTTATTTGATTCTAGATGTTCAAACCTTTATTAGGGATAGAATAGTTACTGCTATTTGTTCTCATTTTATCCATATTCTATTCATTATAAAATTATAGAGCATTATTTTTTATCTTGGTTATCTTTTGGAACCCTAGGCAAATGTAAAAAAATTGAGGTACACAACTGATAAATATTTGTGATCTAAGCAATAAACAGAATATTAACATTCTTGGTCTAAACATAAACAGTAAACTTTCTTGGAAACCTCATATCACAATGGTTGCTAAGGCTGGGAATAATGTTCAGATTGCGGGAATTTTTTTCTTCCTAACAGTTGCTCCAATTATATAAGGATCTTATTCGCCCTTGTATGGAGTACTGTTCTCCCATTTGGGGAGCTCCGGTTCCACCTCTCTTTTGGATAGGGTTTAGTCTAAGGGTAAGATATTAATAAACTGTTCACTCCTTTCAAACTCACTTGACCCTTTGTCTCTGCAACGTGACGTTGGTGCAGTATCTCTTTTCTATAGGTACTACAATGTCAGGTGCTCGAGGGAATTGACCTCTCACATTCTACCACCATTGCGTCACCCTCGTAGCACAAGGGAAGCCATTCTTTCGTATGAATATTGTGTGAACATAGTTAACCCCAAGCTTGTCCGTTGTGGTGCCTTCTTTCCAGCCACTTCTGTTCTGTGGAACTCTCTGCCATCATATGTTTTTTCTCCTGTATTTAATCTTCCTCTCTTTAAGTCCTCCGTCTGGTCCCACCTAAGAGATTTACGTTAGCTGGGGTTGGGTGGGTTTCTCTTTTATTTTTTATTTCTGCCCCTCCTTGAAAAAGGCTTGGCCCGTAAGCAGTGGTAATCTTTAATATATATATATATATATATATATATATATATATATATATATATATATATATATATATATATATATATATATATATATATATATATATATATATATATATATATACTGTCAAGAGTATTGATAATTAAAACATTTAAATGCCTTTTTGGTAAAAGGATTGGGTAAGTTGGTTAATTTTCCGATTAGAAAGTTTTAGTTTACCTAGTACACAACCATCTCTGATAAAACAAAACTAAGCTACTAAAGAGGACTGAAAATCATTCAATCAGTTTGTGCACTCTAAAAAAGTTCTGTAACCCGAAAATTAAACAAAAGTTGAAGAAAAAGACCTTTATGGTATTCGTTGTTATGAGTGTGAGGTATTTTATATAGATGAACTGATGACTTTCAAAGGAGGATATGTTATCCCAATTACAGTTTGAGAATAGATGATCGCTTTTCTATTTTGTTGGTGCATAGAAGTCAACAGCAGTATTCAATTGATTTGTCCAGTGTTAAGTTGATTACTACCCATAATCCTTTTATCAGAAAATTATAATATGAATCCGCTTTAATTATTAATACTTTTGACAATAATCTAAATATTATTGCTCATTAGATGTAATTATCAACAACTACATAAAGAATAACAACAGTTAGAAAATCATTGTTTCGACATTAAAAATATAAAAGATAATTTATGTGCTTTTTTACTTTGCGAATTAACCTTGGTCTCAAAATAATAGTTTAAAAAAATTACTAGCCTTTTATATATATATATATATATATATATATATATATATATATATATATATATATATATATATATATATATATATATATATATATATATATATATATATATATATATATATATATATATATATATATATATATCGTTTGTTGTTGATTGCATTTTTAAAGTTAATAATAACAATGTTAGGTAACACAGTTTTATTGCAAGTATAGTTATTAATATTGTATACATTCATTATTGTTTATAGTATTATAATATATATATATATATATATATATATATATATATATATATATATATATATATATATATATATATATATATATATATATATATATATATATATATATATATATATATATATATATATATATATATATATATATATATATATATATATATATATATATATATATATAATATTAAAGCTGTTCTTCATCTTTATTATGCAAGATTCATTTACAAATTTTTAAGTCACATTGGATTGGCATCTCACAAGGAACCCTTTAAGGAACTTCTTGTCCAAGGTTTAATCAAAAGTAAATCCTATCGAGTTAAATCCTCAGGCAAATACCTGCGGGAAGAAGAAGTGGATTTTTCTGGTAAATAAATTATAAAATTGTTGTTGTTATTATTATTATTATTATTATTATTATTATTATTATTATTATTATTAATTAGGTTTTCATTTTCATTAATGTTATTTTAAAAGAACAAAAAAATTAAATATGTATGTAGTTTTATTATTAAATAGCATGTTACTTATTTCTCTGACTTTGTGTTATAATTTAGTGTTTCTTACTATTTTTTTTTCTTTTTTTTTTTTTTTTTTTTTTTTTTTTTTTTTTTTCTTTTTTTTTTTTTCTTTTTCATTTCTTCAAACTTTTTTGGTTCTTCAGTTTATAATTTTATTTTATTTCTCGTAGTTTCACCTCCAGTAGAAAAAAATACGAAGGAGCATTTGACGGTCGAGTTTGAAAAGATGAGCAAAAGCAAACACAATGGAGTTAATCCTCAGGTATATTATTAATTTCTCTTTTTTTTTTTTTTTTTTTTTTTTTTTTTTTTTTTTGCTCTACTG
>SEYY01019527.1:25000-30000 GCA_009176605.1 Armadillidium nasatum
AGCCACAGATAAATATTGTTCATCATTTAATAATTTTGACTTGATTTTCAGAAATGAATATAAGCTATAAAATTATGTCTAAACTTTGGTCCCATGTGATCACCTTCGTTCAGACGAGAAGTGAGAACACCGACGAGTCTGTTAATACTATTTCAAATGATGAATTCACAAAGTGGGAGGAATTCCTTTTTGAAATTCGAAATCGTACTTTTTTGAAGGTTTCTCACCATTTTGAGGTGACTAAGCATTTTCATTATGCCATTAGAAATATACAAGAATTAATTCGGGATATGAAGGTAAGGTTAGGGAATAATATTTTTTTTTTTATGTATGTGTATCGATGTTCTTACTACTATTGTATTTTCCCATTTATTTTATGTTAGAAAGTTCCAAATGATCTTATGATGAGTGAAGAATATGAAAAGGTTCTGAGACATATGTTATTACTATTCTCTCCGATATGCCCTCATCTTTGTTGCGAGTTATGGCAGAGAGTTAACAGCGTTTCTTCTTTAGAAGCATATAGAAAGGTAATCATTGTGTCTTTTTAATAGCAACTCCTCTTTTTGGTCAAAATAAACATTGATTGTACTTTTTATCCATTCTTACGATATTGCTTTATAATTTTTCCTGGTTAGACAACAGTTTCAATAATAGTAGTTTTATGTTAAGTTTAGCAGTTATGTCAGTTGGAGTTGTCCTTTGTTATATTTTACTCTGCGTAAAAATTCTTGTAATTTACACCGGATGTTTCGTACCTTTTATTTAGAGAAAACACTGAAAATGATGTGGTTTTAAACATGTATTGATAGCCCCAGTAGAATCTGAAAGGTTATCCTTCAGAGTCTTAATGTTCTCTTTTAGCACAAGTAATAAATTTTTCCTTTCTCGTTTAGATCTATTGAGAGTACAACTTGAAATCTCTGCTTAAAATATTTTCATTTTAATATTTTGTCATCACAGTGTAGGGTATACTTATATACATCTTTCCATTCTTAAAATTTGTAGTTTTCATTTTAGATGTTAATAGTTTTTAGCAAATCTATCAACATAAGATATTTAAAACAAAATTATTACAGACTTTTTTGTTTGTTTGCTGAAATATTACATATATTGATGCTTTTTACAGATTTCTAATATTTTGGATGCAAGTTGGCCTTGTATTGACCCTACCTATTATGGAATTAAGTTGTTATGTAAGTTATATATATATATATATATATATATATATATATATATATATATATATATATATATATATATATATATATATATATATATATATATATAATATATATATATATATATATATATATATATATATATATATATATATATATATATATATATACCACTAGTTTTTAAATTGTGCTAGTAAAGACTTAACCCACCCTGGTACGATCCTCTAATTTATTTCTACAGCATTTACAACAGTGGATCAAGGGTGGACTTTGTCATTTATGAATGAACTGTTTTATCAAGTGGCATGTTTGGCTCACGGTCGGTACTTTGTTCAAAGCAAGGATATATTTTTATATATTTTGCTGACTCCAATTTAGGCTTTGTCTGATTCCATTTTTTAATTTGCTTGCATATGGCATTGCATTTCTTTATTTTCAGTATTTTTTTTATTTTTTTTTTTTTTTTTTTTTTTTTTTTTTTTTTTTTTTTGCTCCAGCACTAAGTCAACTTAAATTTCAAAAGATAGCGCAGGTAGCATGAGAAAAAAAAGTGTCATACATATTTATCTTTGTACTCGAAGTACCCTACCCATACCTTCAACATTCTTTGTTTAGGTTTCTTAGTATATATGTCAAGTATCACACTGTGTCTTGTTTTAAAATTACATAAATTGGAAATGCTGAAGAGTATGCAACAAAATGTTAAAAGATGATTTCTGTTGAAGATCTTGATATTTTACATAGTTAATAGCCAGAACAGGTATGGACATGGCTTTTTAGTTATTATTTTTTAATTATTTATCATCATTATCATCTATTAGTTTTTATTAAATTACATAAAAAATCTAACCTCCATATTGCATATTAGGACTTAGGAATATGGATGAGTAATATATAATTGCATAAGATTTGCTTCTTGGGCATTATACCAACCAAAATATAGAAAGCACGTAAACTTCCCTCCCATTATTAATGTACCAGAAAATGTTTTGGGAAGGGAAATATGTGGGAAGAATATTTTTTAATTAAGAGATGCAAGATCGTAGTTGCAGGTGTCAATAGGAGTGAAAAGATATTTATATCGAGATGGTAATGTTAGGGTGATTCGGAATTTTTATACCTTCTCTCATCAGCTGTTTCAGATCATTCAGAATAGGAAATGATTTGGTTTCATCCCCTCTTGTGTCATTATCAGAGTTAAGATCCCTTAGAGGACCTCAGCATCTGGACGAGAAAGCTTGTGAGAATCTCTGTATATCTCTCAAACAAAAGTTAGATGTTAGAATGAGATTTATAGAGGCGAAATTCAGTAGATTCGAAATTAGAAAGTATGTCACAGGTATTAGCAAAATTAATAATAATAATATAAAACACTTCTACGCTAACTCCACCATGTTCGACCATGCAAACTTTTCACTCCAGCACTCGTGGCATTCACAGACAAACGGACCCAGAATAAGTAAAGTAATTTTACCCCAACAGGTAAACATTGTATTTACATATCCATTACTCATTACAGGTGTTTATAAATACATCTCTTATAACAAAAACTAAATTGTCCAATTTTATTATATATATATATATATATATATATATATATATATATATATATATATATATATATATATATATATATATATATATATATATATATATATATATATATATATATATATATATATATATATATATATATATATATATATATATATATATATATATATATATATATTTATATTTATATATTATATATATATTTCCACAGGTGAATAAGGAAAAAATTTGTACAATTCGAATCCCCCAATCAGAATATTCAAACTTGATTCAAGAAACCGCAATTGAAATGGTTTATAAAAATGAATTTGCTTCAGCTGCACTGAATGGTTCACCTATTTTAAATGTAGACTTTAATTATGATCCTAAGTTTAATTCTGTTATACATTTTACTACTAAAACAAAATCTGATAAAAAGAAGAAGAAAAAGGAGAAGAAAAGCGTGAATGAGAAGAAATTGTAAAAATTATTTAAATTTTATATTTTTACTTCAGCTTTTATTTGTCTATTAATTTAGCAATTTTATATTAAAATGAAATTAAAATACGTTTTTATAGTAGTTAGTTAAAATTTTGTTAAATGAAAATTTATTTCTTTACCATTAGAATCAAAACTGAAAGCAAATTGGTCAAATTATCAAGGCTCTATCTGGCGGACTTTCATATTTATTGAAATTACAATGTTGTAGTCAAAAAGATTTCAAAATTTGGTTTTCCCTTTTTCCATATTTCATGACCTATTCCTTGACCTTCAAGAAAAAACGTACCAACTTCAGAGGAAACCATCTTTTAGAAAAAGAAAAGGAGAGCATATTGGACAAATGATCAAAGACCTATGCAACGAAAGTTCCTATTTATGGAAGTTAAAATGCTCTGGTCAAAGATATTTTAAATTTGGTTTTTACTTTTTTCCATATTTCATGACGTTTTAGGACCTTCAAGGAAAAACGAAAGAACTGTAGAGGTAACCAACTTTCAGAACAAGAAAATGAAATAAGTTGGTTAAATGATCAAAGCCCTATCCGAAAAAAGTTCCTATTTACTGAAGTTACTATGTTATGGTCAAAAAGATTTCAAAATTTGGTTTTAAATCTTTTCCAAATTTCATGACATTTTGAGACCTTCATGGAAAAACCTATCAACTTTGAAGGTGACCATCTTTTAGAACAAGAAAATTGGTGAAATTATCAGTTCTATCCGACGTAGGTACGTATTTCTTTCAGTTACAATGTTATGGTCAAAAAGATTTCAAATTTTTTTTTTCAATATTGTATATATTTCGTGACCTATTTTGAGACCTTTAAATGAAAACGTACCGTCTTTTAGAACAAGAAAACGAGAACAATTTTTTCAAATGATCAAAACCGTATTCGGCGGACGTTCCTATTTATAGCAGTTGCAATGTTATGTTAAAAAAGTTTTTAAAAAAATTTCGTTTTCCCTTTTTTCAATATTTTATGTCCTGTTTTGGGACCTTCAAGGGAAATCGAGATAACTTTGTAGGTAACAAGAAAAAAGACAAATTGGTCAAATGAACAAAGCCCTATGCGACGGACGTTCCTATTTATAACAGTTGCAATGTTTTTGTCAATGAGATTTCTAAATTTGATTTTCAATTTTTTCCATATATCATGACTTGTTTTGGGGACCTTCAAGGAGAAACGTAAACACTTTGGAGGTAACCATCTTTTATAACAAGAAAAGAATAACAAACTGGTCAATTAATCAAAGCTCTATGCAAGGGAGGTTCGTATTTATAGCAAATGCAATATAGTCGAAGAGATTTCAAAATTTTGTTTTCAATTTTTTCAATATTTCGTGACCCGTTTTTGACCTTCAAGGAAAAGCGTAATAACTTTGGAGTTAATATACTTTCAGAAAAAGAAATCTGGAACAGATTGGTCAAAGCCCTTTCCAACGGTAGTTCCTATTTATTGAAGTTACAAAGTTATGGTAAAAAAAATTCAAAATTTGCTTTTAACCTTTTATCATATTTCTTGAGATTATATTTGATTTGCTTTTAAACTTAAGTTAGTTTGTAGTATTTAGTTGTAAGGTAGATGTAGGTTTAACTTTTAAATATGATTTTTGAATTTACTTTGTAGAAATGCATGTTAGAATAAATAGCATGTTTTGATGATTGGTCTTAACTTCTACTTATTGATTTAACTTTGAATTTTCCCTTAATTTAAATTAAAAATTTAAATTCTTGTTGTGGGAGGTTATTAGAAAAATCTTTACATTTTGCTTTAGAAGATAAAACTAA
>SEYY01019527.1:35000-42629 GCA_009176605.1 Armadillidium nasatum
AAGAAGTTCCAGGGGAACTTCCGAATTCAGCCACAGCTTCTCCACCATTCCTTCCTTTATCCGTTCAAAGAATGGAGTCTCCATTCCTAAAGGCAGGTGTGAAGATATCTGAAGAGATGAAAAATCAACAGGATCCGAACAAAAAGAGAGCCAAGTCACCATCTTCAGGAGGTGGCAAAGGATCTCGACCAAAGCGTGGAAAATATCGAAATTATGATCGTGATAACTTATTAAAAGCTGTTCAAGCTGTACAGAGTGGAGAAATGAGTGTCCACAGAGCAGGAAGTTTTTACGGCGTTCCTCATTCAACTTTGGAATATAAAGTCAAAGAAAGACACTTAAACAGGGGAAAGAGTAAAAAGGACAATGTAGGAGCAAGTAATGTTCCATTACTTAAAGCTGAGAAGGAAAACTCTACCTTCAATTCCACAATTCCGACTTCAGCATTTTCCAAGGAGTACAAAACTGATACGCCAGATACTACAACTAAAGAGTTACTGATCACCGAAAATAGATGCAACAACGACGAAATATCGATCATTAGCGTACATTCCCCGCCTGCAAAGAAAGTTAGAAAATCAGATCCAAACGAATCTTTTACGAATTTACCTATTACCTCAAATCCTTTTCTCTCGGGTCCTTTTCCATTTTGGAACAATACGTCCCCAATATTAGCTCCATTTTTGTCCCATCCGTACCAAACGGATCCGTTATACGCTTCCCAGGTGATGACAAATTTTCAAAAAGCTGCTTCCAAATTAAATAATTTAGACTCTCGTCAGAGTTCTCCTTCTCCCAATAACTCTGACACAAAATATGCCGAAACATCGTCCACCGAGAGTTCACTTAATAGGATTCAAGGACTTTTCTCTAATGGAGGTGGTGCAGGAGGGGGAGGGGGAGGATCAATATCGTCTACCCCTCCTTCAAGTCCTCCTGTTCAAGATGGGCTTCTAAATAGTCTTTTGCGTAAGAAATTTGAGAGTCAGCTAAGCGAAAGTCGAGTTCCTTGGTCGATAAACCCTGTTAGTGGTGGCAATAATCAACGCGAAGAAATAAAAGAAAATAAGAACGACCTTGAATCAAATGTCGTTCCTCAAGCTGGTCTACTGACTCTTAAAGCTCTTTTACCTTCGTTCATAGCAGCGAGAACGTCCTTAGCAGCTGCAGCAGCAATTGCTGCGGACAACACCATCCCTACAGCATCGAAACAACCAAGTAGTCCACCTCAACCGGCTAGTCCACTACCAATGATAAATGAGTCTGTTCATAGACCGGTTGTAAGCGGCATTTGCGGAACACCTATTTCGGAAACCCCGTAAAGCAAACAGTGCATCGATTATATATATATATATATATATATATATATATATATATATATATATATATATATATATATATATATATATATATATATATATATATATATATATATATATATATATATATATATATATATATATATATATATATATATATATAATAACATATAAATTATATATCTCTGCCTGTGAGCGGTAAAAAAAATTAAAATATATATATATATATATATATATATATATATATATATATATATATATATATATATATATATATATATATATATATATATATATATATATATATATATATATATATATATATATATATATATATATATATATATATATATATATATATATATATATATATATATATATATATATATATATATATAATATATATATATATATATATATATATATATATATATATTATATATATATTATATATATATATATATATATATATATATATATATATATATATATATATATATATATATATAATATATATATATATATATATATATATATATATATATATATATATATATATATATATATATATATATATATATATATATATATATATATATATATATATATATATATATATATATATATATAATATATATATATATATATATATATATATATATATATAATATATAATATATATAATAGTGAATGGTGGAGTGAAGAGTTGGGGAATATGGTTAAAAGGAAAAAGGAGGCCTTCTGCAGGTATTTGAGTAAGAAGGAGGGTAGGGACTGGGAAGAGTATAAGGAGAGGTGTAGGGAGGTGAAGAGAGCGAAAAGGAGAGTGGGAGAGGAGTGGTGTAGAAAGTTGGCAGAGAATTTTAAGGACAGGAGTAAGATGTTTTGGAAGGAGGTAAATAGAAGCGAGGAGAGGGAGAGAGGAGCTGGGAGAGGGAGTGAGGGGGAAAGATGGTGATGTGGTTCAAGGAGAGACGGAGGTGGAGGAGAGATGGAAGATACACTTTAGTGATTTGTTGACGGGGGTGGGAGGCAAGGTAGTAGTGAAAAATAATGAGATGTTATTAGAAGAAGGCGGGAGTTTTAGAAGACAGGAAGTAAAAGTAGCTGTGGGAAAGGTGAAGAAGGGAAAGTCAGCAGGAATGGATGGTATATATGGGGAGATGATAAGGGTGGGAGTGAGAGTGATAGTTGACTGGTTGGTGAGAATGTTGAATGTGTGTTGGGTGAATGAAAAGTGCCTCAGGAGTGGCAAGATGCTTGCATAGTGCCGATATATAAAAGGAAGGGAGATAAGATGGTGTGTAAGAATTATAGGGGGATAAGCTTGTTGAGTGTAGTAGGGAAAATTTATGGGAGAGTCTTAGTATCGAGAGTGAAAGAACTGACAAGAGAGAGAGTGGGGGAGGAACAGGGAGGTTTTAGAGAAGGTAGGGGATGTGTGGTGTTTACACTGAGAATGATTGGTGAAAAATTGCGTGAGAAAGATAAAGTAGGGTATGTATGCTTTATGGATTTGGAAAAGGCGTATGATAGAGTTTGTAGGAGGAAAATGTTTGAGGTTCTAAAGGAGGGAGGAGTGAGAGGTAGATTATTGAATGCAGTTAAATCATTTTATGAGAACTGTAGAGCGAGGGTGAGGGTGAAGAGGGAAATGACTGAATGGTTTAAAATGGGAGTTGGACTGAGGCAGGGGTGTGTTATGTCCGTGGTGTTTAATGTGTTAATGGAAGGTGTTGTTAGGGGAATGGAAATGGGTAGGGAAGGGTATTAGGTTGAGAAAGTGGAGAGGGAAATGGGAGGTAAGTGTCTTGTTGTTTGCGGATGATGCGGTGTTAGTTGCTGAATCTGGGGAGAAGCTGAGAATGTTGGTGAAGGAGTTTGTTAGGGAATGTGCATCGAAGGGATTAAAGGTTAATTCGACAAAGAGTAAAGTGATGAGGATCGGGGGCAGGGATGAGGCAGCAAGAGGGGAGGGTGTCGAGGTGGGGGGAGAGAAATTTGAGGAGGTAGAAGAGTTTAAATATCTGGGAATGTTAGTGGAGGGGAAAGGAGGGATGGATGGGAAATAAAGAACAGAGTGACGGAGGGAATGAAAGTGATGGGGGGACTGAGAGAAGTTTGGAAGAAGGGAAGAATATCAAAGGAAATAAAGGTACGAATGTTTGAGAGTATGTGTCTTTAGGAAAGGATTAGAAGTTTTTGAGATGAAAGGACTGAGGGCTACATGTGGGTTAAGGAGGGTAGATAGAATCAGAAACGAAAGAATAAGAGAGATGTGTGAATGGAAGAGGGGAATTGTGCGTAGAGCGGAAGAGGGTGTATTAAGATGGTTTGGGCATATGTGTAGAATGGACGAGAATAGGATGGTGGGTAGAGTGATGAGATACGAGATAGAGGGAGGAAGGGGGAGGGGAAGGCCGAGGTGGATGGATGGATGGGGTGAGGGAGATATTGGGGGGGAGAGGTTTGAATGTGGACGAAGGTAGGAGAGTCGCGGAGGACAGAGTGAGATGGAGGGCAGTGGTGAGGGGGGAGGGGAGATAGAGTGTGGATGTGGATAGTGTGAGCGAACTGTGACGGGCACCACCCCACGAGAGTGGGAAAGGTGAATGGTAAAATAAAAAATAAATAAATAAATAAATAAATATAAATAAATATATATATATATATATATATATATATATATATATATATATATATATATATATATATATATATATATTATATATATATATATATATATATATATATATATATATATATATATATATATATATATATATATATATATATATATATATATATATATATATATATATATATATATATATATATATATATATATATATATATATATATATATATATATATATATATATATATATATATATATATATATATATATATATATATATATATATATATATATTATATTTAAATTGTAAAGAGTAACTTTGACGTTAAATGATCGTTGATAAATATGGTTGTTGAATATGAATGTTTGGCAAAATGATGTCATTTTCATGCTCTTATTTACTGCAGTCTACTTTATTATTATTATTATTATTATTATTATTATTATTATTATTATTATTATTATTATTTGATTCTGAGAACTAATTTCGTTGTCATGAACAAAATGGATATATGCTTTTTTGTAGCGTTAATATTTTTCTTGCTATTGTGAATTTGATTCTCTTTAGAAAGTACAGCGACAGTAACGAGGGACGAATAAATAAAAAGAACCGTTATAGTTGAAGTAGTATTTACTAAATCTCAATCTAATCATATCAATTTAAATTAAAAGAACCATTATAGTTGAAGTAGTATTTACTAAATCTCAATCTAAATCATATCAATTTTTCCTATAAATACTAATCTAAAAATGGATATTTATTTTAAAATCTTTGCTTATTGGTTTTGTCTGCCTGGGACTTTTCAATTTTTGATAAACAATAAAGTTTGGAGAAAGATTTATATTGAATCGAAGGATTTTTGGGCGAGCAATCAGACATCTTGTTTTAAAAGTGAATCCATCTATGTATGCCACATGAAAGCCAACGAACTCCTTTGGCCTCATTTGATGTGTTTCACAGGAGTTGAATGCATGCTATCAGACGTTAAAATCTCTCCGTCTTTTTCTGTTACCAAAGATATAATTTTCAGTGAATGCATGACGGACCAACTTGAACACTTTGAACAAGGCAAGTTTAAAGAATTCGTGAGAAGATAGAGGCTATATAATATATATATATATATATATATATATATATATATATATATATATATATATATATATATATATATATATATATATATATATATATATATATATATATATATATATATATATACACACATATAAGACATTGACATTTAAGTTAATTAATATGCAATAAAATCTTAATCACTTGATAATATATTAATATGTTGATATATCGCGTGTAAAAAAATATCCAAAGTTTATATATATATATATATATATATATATATATATATATATATATATATATATATATATATATATATATATATATATATATATATATATATATAATATATATATATATATATATATATATATATATAAATGATGAAAATGATGATGATAAGAATATTACATTGAAGATGTAAGGAGTCAAAAGAGATGTTTTTTTTTTTTTTTCCTTTGATGTGAAAGTGTTTTGAGAAAGGTAAGAGAGAGACACCACAATTTCCACAAATTTTATTCAGAGAAAATACAATTAAAAGTTTACAATATTACAGCAGTCCCTATACTATATACAATAAGAATAATATGACAATTGTCCAGCTCTCTGAAAAAAGGATTACAATGGGGATACACACTTGTTTACATTGAGCCACACAGTTTAATAAATAAATAATTTTTTTTAAAATTTACTTAATAATAACATCTGCTGCAGTATGTCAGAGCTATCTCGAAGTTTATTGCAGGAAAAGGACATTTTTATGTCTTCAAATACTTTTAATGTATCACATATAACTTGATTTTAAAAGGGTCATTTGTTAGCAAATAGATTCGAAGAGAGTTTTGATTGTAATACCCTTTGTTGGGAAGTTATGCAAGTTTTGGATGTATAGGTTGACTCACAAGACTGAAATTAAAGTGTTCTTAATATATATATTGTTTATTTTGTTAGGTTTGAGGTTTGGGAAAAAGAAGAAGAAGAAGAAGAGGAAGAAGAAGAAATCGGGAGAAAAAGGGTTTGGAAGGTGTTATTAGAAGGAAAAGGAGTTTAGTAGTTTAGTTAAATATTTCATAATTCTTTTTCTTGTTTCAGATATATACAAGGTTTAGGTTTAAAAGTAAGGAATCATAGTTTTCTCCCTCTGAGATAAAGTTTTGTATTTAAAGATAACGTTTACAATTAAGTTTAAGATTTATAGATTATAGAGTGTCATACTCTAGATAAAGAAGAAGATTTTTAGTTTAAAGAAAAATTACAACTCTAGACATTTAGATATCAGGGGTGGTTCTTTTCTCGTTTTTGGGTTCTGGGTTCCTGTTTTTCTGGGCGCCCGAAGTGATAGGTATCCTGTGGGCTCTGAGGTGAGTTTGGGCTATCCTTAGGTATCTGGTGTCTAAATCGAGTTGGGGGCAGTACCAGAAGGAGAAGCGAACAATACAGATTAGGTAAGAACAATAAAAGTTTGGTTACGTTAGGCTATTATTTATTCAGTGGTAGCAGAGCGTAGTTCGAATATGGCAACGAAGACTGGAGAGGAGGAAACACCACCGAGTCAGGAGAACCAGGAGAGAAAAACAGAGACAAGAGGAAAAAGAGTGTGTCCTACTTTTAAAGGGATAGAGGGAGAGGACTATGATATGTGGAGAAAAATAGTGTTGTTGTGGTATAAGATAGAAGGAAAATATCTAGAATGTCCAGGAGGAGAAATTATGCTCAGTTTAGGAGAAAAGGCATTTCAGAGCGTGTCCAACATAGAGTTGGAAGAGTTTGGAAGACATGAAGGGATGGAAAAGGTATTAGAAGTTTTGGATAAAAGATTTGGGAAAGAGAAGAGTAGGGACAGATACGATAAGATTCTAGAGTTTTTTCGGATAAAGAGAAGCACAGAGGAATCAATAAGAGATTATGTAGCAAGATATGAGATGGTCGAGAACACTTGTAAGAAAGCTGGAAAGGTGGACCTAGGAGAGGATATGAGATGTGTTCACTTGTTAGAAGGTGCGAATATAGGAGAAAATCAAAGACAGATGGTACTAGCATATTGTTGGGAAAGGGGACTTGGGTATTTGATGAATTTAAGAGTGGTTTACTTAACTGTGTGTGAAGGAATAGGGAAGCAGGAAACAAAAGAATGGCTGGTGGCAGATCAGAACTTGAGGATTAGCAAGGTAAAAGAGGAAAAAGGTGTAAAAGAGGACAAAAGATTAAACCCGAGAAACAGATATGGACAGACAATGAAATGTATTTTATGTAGGTCAGAATATCATTTTGCAACATCATGTCCGATGAAAGGAAAGTGGAAAAAACCAGAGGAAAGGGAAGTTAGGAATAATCAAATAGGACAAGGTGTAGTGGGAATGGGTGGTTTTGGAAGAGGAAGAGGAAGGTTTTTTGAGAACATTAGTAAAGAGGTAGGTGATGGGAGTCACAGAGTATTCATGGGACAAAAGGAAGGAAAGGAAGAGTGGGACGAGTATGGAAACATATGGCCGATTGTAGATACTGGATGCAGTGCTAAACGTAATAGGGGAGAAGTGACTAGGATATGTTTTAGGTAGCATGGATTGGAGAGAAAGAGAAGAGGTCAGGAAAACGAT
>SEYY01019528.1:12500-15000 GCA_009176605.1 Armadillidium nasatum
GATTAAAAAAAAAAAACAATTTATACCAAAAAAGGTAAAACAGAATTATCTTCTCAGGAACAATAATTTTAGTTCAAAATAATTTATAGGTCAAACAATGTCATTAAAAATACATTAGAATTAACGTATTTAGAAATTAAGGAAAGATATACAAATATTCATATTTGTATTTCAAGTCAATTTATGACGTTCAGTAGTACACCTCGTTCCCATTTTTGTCATTAGAAATTTAATTGAGTTTACAATGAATATATGAAAAATAAATATTTATTTTACAGGTTTATTCTCAAAGAATTTTTACTTCTCAGTAATTTCCACTCCCAAATTTTAAAAGTTTTAAAGAACTTTTATTCTCAATA
The DNA here is from genome assembly GCA_009176605.1 of Armadillidium nasatum. NCBI lineage: Eukaryota > Metazoa > Arthropoda > Malacostraca > Isopoda > Armadillidiidae > Armadillidium > Armadillidium nasatum. Next base: position 12,860 of record SEYY01019528.1, read on the forward strand.
CTTTCCATTCCAAAATTTTAAAGTTTTAAAGAATTTGTTATTCTTAGTACTTTCCATTCCCAAATTTTAAACAGTTTTAAAGAATTTGTATTCTCAGTACTTTCTATTCCCAAATTTTAAACAGTTTTAAAGAGTTTTTATTGTCACTACTTTCCATTCCCAAATTTTAAATAGTTTTAAAGAATTTGTATTCTTAGTACTTTCCATTCCTAAATTTTAAACAGTTTTAAAGAATTTTTATTCTTCAGTACTTTCCATTCCCAAATTTTATACAGTTTTAAAGAATTTTTATTCTCAGTACTTTTCATTCCCAAATTTTATACAGTTTTAAAGAATTTTTATTCTCAGTACTTTTCATTCCCAAATTTTATACAGTTTTAAAGAATTTTTATTCTCAGTACTTTTCATTCCCAAATTTTATACAGTTTTAAAGAATTTTTATTCACAGTACTTTTCCATTCCAAAATTTTAAAGAGTTTTAAAGAATTTTTATTCTCAATACTTTCCATTCCAAAATTTTAAATAGTTTTAAAGAATTTTTATTCTCAGTACTTTCCATTCCCAAATTTTAAATAGTTTTAAAGAATTTTTATTCTCAGTACTTTCCATTCCCAAATTTTAAATAGTTTTATACTGTTCAGCAGCCTAATCTCACAAATTTTGAATCTTCTTAAGATGTTCAGGAGTATCTCTAGAATTTTGAGAGAGTTTGTGGGTCTCAGAACCATCAACTCTCTAATTTCGAAGTTTGTTTTGGGAACTCAATTCCATTTTCTTCCAAATTTTAAACTCAAAAATTTTAATAGAGTTTAGCTGGCATAATTTCTTGCTCTTAAAAATGTCTAATAGATTTAAAGGAGAGCTGTCTCTTCTTATTCCATAGTTTGAAAAAAATTTATGGAGCTTAGTAGTCTAATCTTCCAAATTGTGAAGATAATTTGGAGTTTTAAGTGTCATTCTCTCCGAAATTTTGAATATCGTTATAGAGGACTTAATGCCTATCTTTCAAATTTTGAAAAGAATTTAGGCGGTTCAGTACTATCCTCTTCAATAGTTTTCTCGAGTTTATAAGTTTCAGCACCATCCTTCACCGAATTCTCTTTCCAATTTTAAAGGAGTTTGTTATTTCAGAATCCTAATATGGAAAATTTTGAATTTTTACGGAATTTAATGCACTCTTCTCCCAAATTTTAAAAAACTTATAGCCAATACCTTTCTCTCCTAAATTTCGAAGGGAATTTATAAGGTCCAACACCATTTTCTCCTAGAATTTGGAAGGAGTGTATTTGGTTCAGTATTTTATGTTAAATATTTACTACAGCTTTATTCATAAGCCAAAATTCTTAAATCCAAACAGTAATAAACTTTCAAATATTACTTATTCTCTTTGCTACGAGTATTTATGAAAAAAATTTAAAAGACTCACCCTACTCCCTCCTCCCTCCTCCCTCCCGACGTTTTTCTTATACTTCCTTTATAAAAAAATATACATATATACATACAAGTTCACACACAACCGATATATATATATATATATATATATATATATATATATATATATATATATATATATATATATATATATATATATATATATATATATATATATATATATATATATATATATATATATATATAGTATGATTACTTTTAGTAAAGTACATAAATATTGATTTTAACAAAACCACAAAAGTTGACTAATATTTTTATAGGATATTTTATAGGATATTTCCTTAAGGAAGATTGTTCAACATTCATGAATTCGAAGAATAAAAAATCTGTAGTAATAAAACTTACTGAAAATTCCCCCCCCCCCAAAAAAAAAATACAACAAGCAGGTAGCCCACTTTTAAAAGGCTATTTGGTAAACATTGAAACTTTCAACAAAACACAATAATTATAAACAGTAAACTGAATTAGAGAATAAACGAAAGAGTTTGGACTCCAGATTCTATAAAAGCAAACTGAATTAGAGACTAAAAGATTGGGGTTTTGACTTCAAATTTTGGCTACCTGTTACTTAAACCTATTATTGTTATAAAGGTTTAGCGATGTTCTTAGTTGATACTGACTAAATGGAAAAGTTTACTACTGCAATTACGCAAAGGAGTAATAAATGCTTGAATACCAATCTTTAAATG
>SEYY01019528.1:32500-40000 GCA_009176605.1 Armadillidium nasatum
TCGGCAAATTTTTTGGATAAGAGTATCGGTATCGGTATCGTAGTATCGGCAAGTATCGGCATATTTTTAGGTATCGGGTATCGGTATCGGTAAAAATTTTGGTATCGCTCCATCCCTAATTTAAAATATTTTAATTAATATGAGAGAACATGAAGAGACATGCAATATTCTTCTACTTTAAATTTAGATTTCTTAAATTTGCGATGCAGAAACATAATCTTTTTCTATACTCTTTCTGGAGTAATTCAATTTCGTCTTGGAGAGCATATCTGGACCCTACCTACTAAACAGCTTTCCACTCTTAATAGAAGAAGGTGAAGCAGAGATATTTTAGATGCTAATGTATGTCAATTAATCGGCAGAAAATTGACAACGACGATAAGGATTAGGAAAAAATAGGATGATTTTGACGATGACGATGATGTCTAGCATTAATCGTCCCATCACTTATATATATATATATATATATATATATATATATATATATATATATATATATATATATATATATATATATATATATATATATATATATATATATATATATATATATATATATATATATATATATATATATATATATATATATATATATATATATATATATATATATATATATATATATATATATATATATATATATATATATATATATATATATATATATATATATATATATATATATATATATATATATATATATATATATATATATATATATATATATATATATATATATATATATATATATATATATATATATATATATATATATATATATATATATATATATATATATATATCAAAGTAATTGCACAAACCAACCAACTGACAGACCAATGTATTCGGAAATCACTCTACTTAACAACTCTATCCCCCCCTACAACAACAACAACAACAACAACAACAATAACATTATAATTCCATTTTATTTGCAACATTAAGTTCATTTAAGAATAAATTTTCGTTTCATTTATTATAATTTATTACTAAAAATTTTATTTTATTTTCTAATTTTAATTAATAAATGACATTTGTATATCAAAAATATTTCAATGAATCTAAAGTAAATTAGGTATATTTTTTTTACTTTGATTTAGTTTTCTTTTTTTTTTTTTTTTTCTAAGATTGCGAATATGTTTTCTGAACAATTTACTAACACACACACATGCGCGCACGTACACACACACACGAACACGCACGCACACTCAAATACAAAAAGATCTTCCGCACCCTTTTTAGGAAGGGTCTTTTAAATAATTTGAGAATTTGAAAATGGGAAGTGTTTCTCCGAAACGTTGAAAGACTTAATAAAGAATGAAGAATGTTTTACAAGGGTATGATTCTTATATTCTTGATAACAATTCGATTCCCTAGAAGAAGAAGTCACAATGATTTATAATATATATATATATATATATATATATATATATATATATATATATATATATATATATATATATATATATATATATATATATATATATATATATATATATTACCTTTTACGGCGATCTCTTAGCACAAGGGGTGCATTGTCTGCACATAAATTTTGTGTGGACATATTCTACCCCATGCCTGTCCACTATGGTGCCTCCTTCTTTCCAGCCACCTCTGTTTTGTGGAATTCCCTCCCATCTATGCTTCCTGCCAAATTTAATCTTAATTACTGTAAAGCTCACGTCTGTGCTCACCTAAGAAATTTGCGTTTGGTGGAACTTGAAGGGTTTTTCTTCTCGTTGTTTTGATACCCTCTCCTCGATTAGGGCTCTGCCCGTGAATTGTGGTGAATATATATATATATATATATATATATATATATATATATATATATATATATATATATATATATATATATATATATATATTATATATATATATATATATATATATATATTGAGTATGTGTGTATGGTCGTTTATAGCTATAGTTATTAAGAGCAGTTTGAGAAGTATCTAATTGTTTTATTCGATAAAGAAAACATGCAATTTTCTAATAATAAATAAATAAAAAATAAAACACTACATTGGAGATGTGTTCTTTTATTACTAATTGGCGAATGGATGAAATTGTGGAAAGTTAGAAGTTTATTAAGAGCACAAAAATGTATAGGGATTGAGAGAGAGAGAGAGAGAGAGAGAGAGAGAGAGAGAGTAAATGATATAGAGATGAAAAAGATAGATAGATAGATAGATAGATAGATAGATAGATAGATAGATAGATAGATAGATAGATAGATAGATATATAGATAGATGGATAGATAGATAAATAGAGATATAGATTATATATAAATATATATTATATATATATATATATATATATATATATATATATATATATATATATATATATATATATATATATATATATATATAATATATATATATATATATATATATATATATATATATATATATATATATATATATATATATTATATATATATATATTTATATTATATTTATATATATATATATATATATATATATATATATATATATATAAATTTTATTCCAAAATGTTTTATGTAATATTTTTAAGATTTATAAAATACTTTAAAATTTATATTTTTCAGATTTTAGAAAATATTTTAAGAATTTAACTAACAAAATTTCATTTAAAAAAAAAAAACTTAAGATAGAAATTAAAATCATATATATTTTATTTTATTCCAGAATCATCTTATAACATTTTGAAATAAATATAAATAGTATATAGAAAGCCAAGATATATATATTATATATATATATATATATATATATATATATATATAATATATATATATATATATATATATATATATATATATATATATATATATATATATATATATATATATATATATATATATATATATATATATATATATATATATATATATATATATATATATATATATATATATATATATATATATATATATATATATATTCAAGAGAGAAACACTATCAAGAGTCTAATTCTTGAATGCTTCTTTCAAGTTACTTTTTAATTTATTACTTGAAAATTTAAATATCTTAATAAAAATAATAAATAAAATTTTATTTTATTTTCAAACTCATTTAACTAAAACTTTAAATTCCAATAATTAATGAATTAACCATATTAATTATTTTTAATTATTAATTAACCTTATTAATTATTGGCAAATTTAAGCAATTATTAAGAAATGTAAAGATAAGTTTCAGTTTTTCAAACTTTGATATTAATTTTAAACTAAAATATTTAATAATTATAAATGGCTTTTAAAAGATTTTTCTAAGCATTTTGTTTTCGGTAAACTTAATGGTAACTCTAAAAATAATTATATTTGTCATTTTCATTAAAGTCTTTAAAGACAATTGTATCGATCATTTTCTTTAGTGGTTCTAAAGGAGATTTATCAATCATTTTCTTTAGTGGCTATAAAGGAGATTTGTCAATTATTTCTTTTAGTGACCTAAAGGAGATATATCAATCATTTCTTTAGTGGCTTTAAAGGAGATATATTAATCATTTCTTTAGTGGCTTTAATGGAGATCTATCAATCATTTTCTTTAGTGCTATAAAGGAAATGTATCAATCATTTACTTTAGTGGCTTATAAAGGAGATTTATCAATCTTTTTCTTTAGTGGCTTTAAATGAGAATTATCAATCATTTTCTATTAGTGGCTCTAAATGAGATTTATCAGTCATTTTCTTTGGTAGCTCTAAAGGAGATTTATTAACCATTTTCTTTAGCGGCTCTAAAAAAAAGGTTATTAACCATTTTCTTTAGTGGTTCTAAAGGAGATTTATCAACTTTTTCTTTAGTGGTTCCAAAGGAGATTTATTAACCATTTTCTTTAGTGGTTCTAAAGGAGATTTATCAACTTTTTCTTTAGTGGTTCCAAAGGAGATTTATCAATCATTTTCTTTAGTGGCTCTAAAGAAGCTTTATCAACTTTTTCTTTAGTGGTTCCAAAGGAGATTTATCAATCATTTTCTTTAGTGGCTCTAAAGAAGCTTTATCAGTCATTTTCTTTGGGAACTCTAAAAGAGATTTACCAGTCATTTTCTTTGGTAGCTCTAAAGGAGGTCTTATCAATCATTTTCTATAGCAGCTGTAAAGACAATTTTAATACTAGGTTCTAACAAAGTCGAAATAAATTGTTTTCTTTAGTGCTTCTAAAGAAAATTATATCAATATTTATTTTAATGACTGTAAAGGAGATTATATCAGTTATTATCTTTAATATCTATAAACCAGTATTAATCAGTAAATTTCTTTAGAGACTTCAATATAGATTATATTAACCTTTTTCTTTAGCGTCATAATTGAGATAATCTTTTTCTTTAGTGGCTGGTTCTGGTGAAGATTGCATCAATATAATCTTTTTTATATTGGCTCTGATGAAGATTACATCAATGTAATCTTTATTATATTGGCCCTGATGAAGATTACATCAATATAATCTTTATAATATTGACTTTAATGAAGATAACATCAATATAATCTTTATCATACTGGTTCTGATGAAGATTACATCAATATAATCTTTATTATATTGGCTCTGATGAAGATTACATCAATCATTTTTTTCACTGACTTTAGAGAAAGTGGTAATCATTATTTAAAGATAGTTGTTTTCTAAATAAATTTCCTAAATAAATTTTCTTTATAAATCACTGAAACCGTACCTTAATCGGTAATGTTGTCACTGTAAATATATATATATTATATATATATATATATATATATATATATATATATATATATATATATATATATATATATATATATATATATATATATATATATATATATATATATATATATATATATATATATATATATATATATATATATATATATATATATATATATATATATATATATATATATATATATATATATATATATATATATATATATATATATATATATATATATATATATTATATATATATATATATATATATATATATATATATATATATATATATATATATATATATATATATATATATATATATATATATATATATATATATATATATATAATATATTGTGATGGGAGTTTCCTTGCCCCTGGCAGGTCCCAGAAAGAAGAGACTCCTTCTAAAGGTAATGACCTGAACTTGTGCACCGAAATAATAAGTATTCTTAATAGTTTTCATGGTGTAGATATTTATTTATAAAATTAAAATGGTCATGTATATATATATATATATATATATATATATATATATATATATATATATATATATATATATATATATATATATATATATATATATATATATATATATATATGAATTTATAGCTCATCATATATATCAAGTAAATTGTATCCTAATTAAATACATGAATATAATTAGGAAGAATACACGGAATATATCCAGTTATATTCATTACTTATATTATGACATAGATGATATATTCAGTAAAGAAATTAAGTTCATATAACTTGTGTCATTATCACTATAATATTTCATTATATTAAAAACTAACCAGTTATTACAACCCGGAGCAATAAAAATAAAAATAATAACAATAATAAAAATAAATAAAAATTAAATAAAAAATATTATGAAAAAAATAAAAAATAAATTCAAAATATATATTATTTTTTTTTGAAAGTAAATTGCCATAATTTTATATTTCACGTCATCATCAAAGTTAGAGATTTTAAAATATTTTTTTTATTTATTATTATTATTTTTATTTTATTTATTTTTTAATTTTTTTATTTATTTATTTTTTTTTTTTTTTTTTGCCCAAAGACTCAAAAGGATATACAAAGATATTTAAATTTTTATTTTTGAGACAATCAACACTTATAATTGCTCAAAGAAGCTGCGAAAAGCAATTGCAAGAAGAATGAGTGTCGAAAATCAAATTATCATTCAGTCAGCAGAACACACTCACCACTTTAATATCAAATATAGTTTTATCTTGACCTTTCTTTCTTTCTTTCTCTCTCTCTCTCTCTCTCATTCACTCACTCTTTGTCACTATTTCCGTCTCTCTCTCTCTCTCTCTCTCTCTCTCTCTCTCTCTCTCTCTCTCTCTCTCTCTCTCTCTCTCTCTCTCTCTCTCTCTCTCTCTCTCTCTCACTCTTTCTTTCTCTTTCTCTCTCTATCTCTTTCTATATTTCTATTTCTCTCTTTCTAAGTCTCTTTCACTCTCTTTTGTCCCTCTCTTTCTTCCTTTCTATACCTCTATCTATCATTCCTTTTCTCAGCCTTTTTCACTCGCTCTACTCAAAAAATATTTCTCACTCTCTCTCACTCACTCTCTCTCTCTCTCTCTCTCTCTCTCTCTCTCTATATATATATATATATATATATATATATATATATATATATATATATATATATATATATATATATATATATATATATATATATATATATATATATATATATATATAGAATTAAGGAGATATCTCCCAAGATGCTTAATTAAATATTCAGATCGGATAATCTTCCATAGTTTTCTGATATTATTAATACGAAATAATAAAAAGAGAATATTTTAAAACGGGTTTCAAGTCCCCCGCTGAGGCTTACGAAACCCTTTAAATATATATATATATATATATATATATATATATATATATATATATATATATATATATATATATATATATATATATATATATATATATATATATATATATATATATATATATTTTGTTATAAACCAACGATATTCAAGTCAGTTGATTTGAAGGCTCTCTGATTAAAACGGGCACAGGGTAGAAGATATCGGGGTATCTATGATTAAATTGGGCAGGGCTTGTATAAATCAATCATGTAGCGTTTGATAAGAGCCATAATTAAATTGTTTCTTTTTGGGCTTCTGAAAATCGTGTTTTTAAAGCTCTTTAAAATTCGTATGTTTCAAAAAGCTTGATATACATGTTAATTTATGTGACCGTAAAAACAACTCTTCAGAAAATAAATAAATAAATAAATAAAAATAAAAATATTTTTTTTTTGTGTGTGTGTGTGTGTGTTCTTTCATCATCACTAATTGTGAGGTATTTTTTTTTTCTCTTTCTTGTTATCTTTATTTTCTATTTTTATGATTTTATTTTATTTAATATTTGTATATTAAAAATCGTAATTAACTTTCTAGATTTCACATTAAGTTTTCAGCAGTATTTCATATATATATATATATATATAATATTATATATATATATATATATATATATATATATATATATATATATATATATATATATATATATATATATATATATATATATATATATATATATATATATATATATATATATATATATATATATATATATATATATATATATATATATATATATATATATATATATATATATAATATATATATATATATATATATAGAGTTCCTGTAATAAAAAAACAGTTTTTGACAAGTTTTTTTTAAATTAAGAAATACTAAAAAAAAATAATAATAATAATTAATAAATAATAATAATAATAATAATAATAATAATAATAATAATAATAATAATAATAATAATATAAA
>SEYY01019528.1:45000-55000 GCA_009176605.1 Armadillidium nasatum
GTGTTTGTGTGTGTACATGCGTGTGTATGTATGTGTTGTGCATGTGTGAGTGAGTTAGTGTGTGTGTGTGTGTGTGTGTGTGTGTGTGCTTGTATGTGTGTGTGCCAGTGGTAATTGTCAGTTGAATGCAAATTCGCAGGTATTGATTTTACTTTCAAGCTTAGTGAATATTAATGGAAAATTAAAAGTTAAATAAAAAACGACTTTTCAAACTGACTTTTTTTTTTAATTTATTGAGAAAATTAGAGTCTCTTAAGAAATTTATATTTCTTTTATTCTTTGTCTTTCTTTGTCACTTTCGCTCTCTCTCTCTCTCTCTCTCTCTCTCTCTCTCTCTCTCTCTCTCTCTCTCTCTCTCTCTCTCTCTCTCTCTCTCTCTCTCTCTCTGATTCTTTGTTTTTCTCGCTCTTTTTCTCTATCTATCTGTCTGTCTGTCTCTTTCTATCTATCTTTCTCTTACTCTCTCTGATCCTCCCTTTTCTCGCTCTTTTTCTCTATCTGTCTGTCTGTTTGTCTCTCACTCTCTCTCTCTATCTACCTTTCTTACTCTCTGTGATTCTCCTTTTCTCGCTCTTTTTCTCTATCTATCTGTCTGTCTGTTTCTCTGTCTGCCTCTCTCTCTGTCTCTCTCTCTCTCTCTCTCTCTCTCTCTCTCTCTCTCTCTCTCTCTCTCTCTCTCTCTCTCTCTTTCTATCTATCTTTCTCTTATCTTTCTGATCCTCCTTTTTTTCTCTCTTTTTCTCTATTTATCTGTCTATCTATCTCTCTCTCTTTTTTTTTGCTCAATGTCTTGATCTATTGTTCTTTCAATTTTTTTTCTCTCTCTCTCTCTTTATTTCACTATTTTTCCATTTTTTTCTCATTGCACCTTTCTCCCTCTCTCTCTTTTCTTTTTCTACTTATCTATCTACGAGTATTTATTCTCTCATATTTATCCTCTCCCATTCTATGTCTTCCTCTTTCTTTTTATTTCTATCTCTATCTTTCTATTCCTTCCCCTTCATCCTCTCATTTTCCCCTTTCAACCGAAGTTCTTTCCCCTCTCCCTTTTTTTCTCATTCCTTCTCCTCTCTCATTTTTCTCTTTCTCTTTCCTTTCTTTTTTTCTCTTTCTCCATCATTTATTTCTTTTATCTTTCTCTCTCTCTTTTTTCTCCTCTCTCCTCCCTCCTTTTTTTCTCCCTCCTCTCTCTTTCTTTTCTTCCTCCTTCCCTCTCCCTCTCGCTTTTTCTCCCTTCCTCTCCTCTTTCTTATTTTCTCCCTCCCTACTCTCTCCTCTTTCTTTTTTTCTCCCTCCCTACCCTCTCTCTTTTTTCTCTCTTCCTCTCCTCTTTCTTTTTTCTCCCTCCCTCCCCTCTCTCTTTTTTCTCTTTCCCTCCCCTCTCTCTTTTTTTCTTTTTCGATACATCTTTTTGAACAAGAGAGTAAAACATCATATTTTGTATTATGAATTTCTTACATAAAAATTCTAAGAAAATTCTTAATTTCCAAGAATTCTTTTTCAAGTCAAGAATAAAAATAACACCAGACTATATATAATAAAATAAACAAATAGAATGATATATATATATATATATATATATATATATATATATATATATATATATATATATATATATATATATATATATATATATATATATATATATATATATATATATATATATATATATATATATATATATATTACCAGTATCGATATTGCTACAAGAAAAGGTTTCTCAAAATTAAAGGTCACACAGCTTTCAAAATCCCCATTTGATATTCTTATAAATCGACATACAATGAAACCTCGTAACTCGAACTTAATCCGTTCAGGAACTCAGTTCGAATTACAAAGCAGATTTTCCCATTGATATAAACGTTAAATTAATTAATTCGTTCCTGAACCCTCTAAAATCGCGTTTTTTAAATAAATTTTTTCCATAGAAAGGCATCTGAATTTACTAAAATTTGTTGTAAATATTAATATAATTAATAAATTATAATCAAAAACATGTATTATAAAAATAGCATAATAAACAGAGTTAAGCATAATGAAAAAAAAAACATGAATACGTATAAAAAGTTAAACATTTCACTTTAATGTGTTTACGATATTTTTTTAATCACGTGTCTAGTGTAGCCAGTTCGAATTTCTTTTCGAATTACAAGGCAAAAAAAGGCCGAAAAGGTTCGAATTTCAAGAAGTTCGAGTTAACGGGTGTTCGACTAACAAGGTTCCACTGTATTTATTAAAGGAAAAAAATATATCTTCTCAGAAAGACATATTATGCTTACTCTATGCAAATACATGGCATACGAACATATGTCTAATGGAGGTGGAGCTTCCCGTACGCACGGATCCATGAGTGATGAGGAAAATGAAAATTACTAAATTATTCATATATATATATATATATATATATATATATATATATATATATATATATATATATATATATATATATATATATATATATATATATATATATATATATATATATCATTTCAAATATTTCACTAATATTACTCGACAAGTAAGCTATTAACATGTGGAACGCTTTTATCATAGTAATAAAACTTAAGAATTTTCAAAATTTTATTGATAAATTAATGTATATTCTTCAGTTTCTTTGGAAATAGTTTTAAAACTTTCATAAACGGAGAAAAAAATAAGAAAATATATCTGACATCATAAAAGAAAATAAAAATCGTATGTTTTGATTTTGGCTTGAGGCCGTACGATGTTTTTAATACCTCTACGATAGGTTTACTGCTCTCGAGTTATCGGAAAAAATATTATTGTTCGTTGCTTTTAAGAATAAGAACATGTAAATATGATCCCCTCTCTCTTTCTCTTCTCTCTCTCTCTCTCTCTTTCTCTCTTTCTCTTCTCTCTTTCTCTTTTCTCTTTCTCTTTCACCTCTCTCTCTCTTTCTTTTTTCTTTCTCTTTCTCTTCTCTCTCTTCTCTCTCTCTCTTTCTCTCTCTCTCTCTCTCTCTCTCTCTCTCTCTCTCTCTCTCTCTCTCTCTCTCTCTCTCTCTCTCTCTCTCTCTCTCTCTCCAACTCGTTTCCTTTTATAATTTATTACCGTACCATTTAAATCTACCCTTTTCCAGCCTCTCTCTTCTTTCGGGTCTGTGTAAATTTCCATTGTTTTCGACACCTTATTCCCAGCTTTAGCGTTGCTCTTGGCTACTTCGAAGCAAATAAATTTTACCTAAATAATCATGTCTTGTCAATGGTGCACCTTTGTAAATTTGGTAAACTGCCATAATACACATACATATAATCATATATATATATATATATATATATATATATATATATATATATATATATATATATATATATATATATATATATATATATATATATATATATATATATATATATATATATATATATATATATATATATATATATATATAGCGTGTGTGTGTTATATGCATTCGGGATGCTTTCTCACTTCTTTTAATGAAGAGCTATAATAAATAACTCTGATTGCGTTGACCAATAATTGGCAGACGAACATTTGCATATGAAGGCCTTCATTGCAGACAATTTTGTGCTTATTAATTCTGTGATTATCTTTCGTCTGACAAAAGAAATGAAAGTTTTACAGATGACGTTTTTTGAAGGTCACTGATAGAGTATACAGTGGTGCAGCATATGCTACTATTTAGCGGCCTTTTTTTATATTTATAATTTAACTTCTTTTTTTTATTATTATTTATGAGAGTTTAGATCTATATTTTCGGTTTGAAAATTTGAGAAAGTCGTCTGCTAAATTTTTTTTCACGAAGTTTAATTTAATTAATTAATTTGATAGTCGTTTAACTAAATTAAGATTAATGAAGTTAAAAATAATCGTTTGCGTAAATGTAATTAAATAAATTAACCTTTTATTCGTTTAACTAACTTAAGGTTAATGAGGATTAAAAAATTGTCGTCTGCTTAATTTTTATTCACAGTTAATTAAATAAATTAACCAAAATTAATTTTTTAATCTTTTAACTAAGTAAAGATTATTGAAGTTAAAAATTTAGTGGTCTGCTAAAAGTTTATTCACGGTTAATAAAATAAATTAACCTCTTACTCATTTAATCATATTAAGGTTTAAGAGTTAAAAATTAGTCGTCTGCTAAAATTTAATTAAACAAAAATAACTGTTAATTCGTTGAACTACTTTAAGGCAAATAAAGTCTAAACAGTTTTACATATTTTAACATTTTTAAGATGCAATTATTTTTAAACTGTAAAATGTTAATAAATAAATAACTATGATTATAATATATTTTCGTTTTCAAAAGCAGCTTTATACAGGCCGAAATAATGGAATATTTTAGTTTTATTCCAGATATTTTGAAGATTAGTGGCTTCTAATGTAATAATAATAATAATAATAATAATAATAATAATAATAATAATAATAATAATAATAATAATAATAATAATAATAATAATAATAATAATAATAATAATAATAATAATAATAATAACTATTTTATTATATTATCATTATTATTATTATTATTATTATTATTATTATTATTATTATTATTATTATTATTATTATTATTATTATTATTATTATTATTATTATTATTATTATTATTATTATTATTATTATTATTATTATTATTATTATTATTATTATTATTATTTTATTATTATTTATTTTATTATTATTTCATTATTATTATTATTATCATTATTATTTTTATTATTATTATTATTATTATTATTATTATTATTATTATTATTATTATTATTATTATTATTATTATTATTATTATTATTATTGGTATTATTATCGTTAATTTTGTTAAGAAACTCGATATTAACTTTAGTTTCAATAATTTATACATTTAAATTTTATTTATCCCTCATATCTGATGAAAAACTTGTTCTTCGTAAAAGGTGTTATTTAAATAGAAATAGAAATAGAAATAGAAATAGAAATAGAAAAAGAAATAGAAAAAGAAAAAGAAAAGAAATAGAAAAAATAAATAGAAATAGAAATAGAAAGAAAAGAAAGATTCTTTAAACTATTTTTATATTACATGTCGTATCATTTCCCTTCAATTTTTATCTGCTCACCTTATACAGTATCTTTGCCGTCTACCGTGGCACAAACGGTAGAGTGATTGACTGATGTGCTTGAGGACTCCGATTCGATCCAGCTTGGGGATCTTAGGTTATATTCTACCTAGAAAAGTTCCTCTCCTCTAATGCGCAATGCCCCCGAGATGTGAACTTCTAATTTAAAAAAAAAAATCGATTAATACAGCTTCTCTATTCTTTACTTTGCATTTCAGAAAAAAAAAATTTTATTTTCGTTATTAGTCATTTGAGAATTAGTCATTAGTCATTATTAGTCATTTGTAGTGTAAAGCAATATTTCAAGATCAGTTTCAGTCATACAATAATTACGTTATAATTTGTAGAGTTGAGTATGTTACGTCCTCCGTGTCTACCCTTTGTGCTGGAATCAAAATTTATACACGGAATAAAATATATTTTTATCCAAAAATTATGTTACAAAAAAAAATAAATAAATAAAAATAAAAAAAATATTCGTTTCATAGAAAATATTCATTGCACCAAAAAGATCATACAACTTCTCTAAATTTAAAGTACCATTTTCTCTAAATTTAAAATCTTTATTATCCAATTATATTACCGTGAAGAATAATAAGTTCTTATCTTATTTTCATATGGAGAGGCTCAGGAAAACATCAAAACTGATAACAATTAACTTACATTACTCACGATACATCTGAAATAAGTCTAGATCTAGATCTAGATCGCATCTTTAGATCGAATTGCTATGTTGATATAATGGATTTCCTCGTCGAATATCAGTATTATTACAATCTATGAGCTGATAGTAATACTAGTAACTATGACTTATATTACTTTTACAACTACTCTTCCTCATATTACTGCAGTTTCTATTACTACCACTACTATTACTATTACTATTACTTAAAATCAGAATTAATTTATTAATCAAAATAATTCTTTGCAGAACCACTAAATCATGGCCAATAAATAAGTGGTTTCTATATATATATATATATATATATATATATATATATATATATATATATATATATATATATATATATATATATATATATATATATATATATATATATATATATATATATATATAGAGAGAGAGAGAGAGAGAGAGAGAGAGAGAGAGAGAGAGAGAGAGAGAGAGAGAGAGAGAGAGAGAGAGAGAGAGACAGAGAGACAGACAGACAGACAGACAGACAGATAGACAAAGACAAACATAGACAGAGACAGAGATAGAGATAGAGACAAAGACAGAGACAGAGACAGAGACAGAGACAAAGACAGAGGAGAGAGAGAGAGAGAGAGAGAGAGAGAAATTCAAAATTCGCAGCGATTAACAGTAATGGAAAAACGAAGTTGAGGGCTTTTTTATTATTTTTATTTTTATTTTTTCTTGTTCTTGCGCAACCAGAAAAAAAAAAAAAATAAAACTTAAAAAATAAAAAAATAAAAAAATAAAAAGTTAAAAATTAAAAATGTAACAACAGCTTGACCAAATAAGAACCGTGTTACATAATTTTTCTTCTCCATCTTTCTGCACAATAATAACACTTCGAAATTCAAATGATAATATTTGCAATCTCTGACGCTAAAGAGACGTTACTCGCTCAAAATAAACATATTTAAAAGAGTTGATTTATGCTAAGCTTCTGAGATGTATTCTCTCTCTCTCTTTCTCTCTCACTCTCTCTCTCACTCTCTTTTCTTTCTTTTTTTCTCCTTTACCTCTCTTTTTTTCTCTCTCTCTATTCTCTCATTCTTTTTTATTTATATCTTTTTCTCTCTTTCTCTTTTGATTTATGCTAAGCTTCAAAGGTGCTCTCTCTCTCTCTCTCTCTCTCTCTCTCTCTCTCTCTCTCTCTCTCTCTCTCTCTCTTTCTTTCTTTCTTTCTTTTTACTCCTTTCCCTCTCTTTTTCTCACTCTTTTCTCTCATTCTTTTTATTTCTCGTTTTCTTTCTTTCTCTTTTGATTTATGCCAAGCTTCTGAGGTGTGCTCTTTCTCACTTCTTTCTTTTTTTTCCTTCCCCTCTCTTTTTCTCTCTTTATTCTCTTATTCTTTTTTATTTCTCTTTTTCTCTCTCTATTCTCTCATTCTCTTTTTCTCCCTTTTTCTCTCATTTCCTCTTCTCTCCATGTCTTTTCTTCTTTCTCTCTTCGAACACACACATACACGCACACACACACACACATATACACACACACACATGAGAACATAATCTCTTAAGAGAAACAATGTCTTTTCTCTTGTTCCCCAACTTGAATGCTTTTGAGTTACCTTAAATAAATGCATCCTGACCCGATATTAAAAGCCATTGTAAAAAAGAAAATAAATTTTGAAGGCGAAATTTTTTTTTTTTTTTTTTTTTTTTTTTTTTTTTTTTTTGAGTTTTACATAATACCCTAAAATATTTAAAATAAAAACTTTTCCTTGAAAAAATAATAAATAAACATAAGAAAATTTATTTCTTTTGATAAGAACACTGGCATATATATATATATATATATATATATATATATATATATATATATATATATATATATATATATATATATATATATATATATATATATATATATATATATATATATATATATATATATATATATATATATATATATATATATATATATATATATATATATATATATATATATATATATATATATATATATATATATATATATATATATATATATATATATATATATATATATACTGATGGGTGGGAAAACGCCAGAGCCCTACTAAAAGGGAGAAAATCGGAAATCGGTTCAAGTTAAATGCCGACATGTTCCAATAAATGGCCCTTGAAGGTGTGTAAGTCATAGATAGTTGGGAAAATAGATGAAGGGAGTGTGTTCCAGACTTTTCTAGTAGAGTATATGTAAAATTGAGCAGAGTGGTTAAGTATGGGGTCAAAGAGTTGGACAGAGAAAGAATGAGACAGTGCAGAAAGACGAGTGGCACGAGTTATTCTCAATGAAGGAGGTATGCAACGAGAGAGTTCAAAAGAGCAGCGTCCATTGTAATAGCGATAATATAGAGAGACTGACGCAACAATTCGACGAGCAGAAAGAGATTGGAGAGAATTAGTGAGAGCAGGAGAGTTGATAAGACGAAAAGACCTAGACTTCCACCTTTTCAAGGAGAGCTATATGAGTGGAACCATTCCAGATATGGTAGGAGTACTCCATACAGGAGCGAACAAAATCCCAATAATGAGCAAGCAACTGGGTGGAGAGAAGAAGTTCTAAAGGCGCCTTAGAACACCTAACTTCTTAGAAAGTTCTTTAGAAAGAGAAGTAATGTGATCTTTCAAAGAAAGATCACGATAAAAAGAAACACCAAGAATTGGCGGTGGTGTACATTGAAATCACCTAAAATGATGATTTCGGAGAAAGAAGATGTGTTCTGTTTTGAAGTTAAGATGATCAAAAAAATTTTTTTAGTATGCAGAGTTAGGAGATAAGTAGACGGAACAAATGAATTTAGTTGTAGAGTTGCAAGAAAGTTTAAGCCATAAAGTAGAGAATTCAGAAGACTCCAAAGTAGAGACACGAGAACAGACAACATCGTTGCCCACATATCTGCAACATCCGCCTTTGGCTGAAAATTGAGGATAGAGACAGTAGGAAGGAAACAGAGTAGGGTTTACTGTCAGAGCACTCAAACACCCGAGTTTCAGTTAAGAACAAGAGATGAGGTCTAGAAGAAGAGAGGAAGTGTTTGACTATATATATATATATATATATATATATATATATATATATATATATATATATATATATATATATATATATATATATATATATATATATATATATATATATATATATATATATATATATATATATATATATATATATATATATATATATATATATATATATATATATATATATATATATATAAAAAAAAAAAAAAAAAAAAAAAAAAAAAAAAAAAAAAAAAAAAAAAAAAAAAAAAAAAAAAAAAAAAAAAAAAAAAAAAAAAAAAAAAAAAAAAAAAAAAATAAAAAAAAAAAAAAATTCATCTGGTTGTTCTACGGCAGATGTTGTTGTAGATAACTAACAGTTAAATTTATTAATATTAGCATTCGATTCCCTGTCTCTTATTTTTGGAAAACTAGACAGAGAATCAAAATTTCTTCCAATGAAGAAATTTCAGCAGTGAGACTCACCTTTGTGACGAACATTTTCTTCCAAACTTTCTTCAAAATGGACGAAATTTTCTATTTTAAATTTATATATATTTTTAAAAAGTTTAAAATAATTGATGATTTTATTTTCATAATTCGACGATTGTTTTTTTTTTTTTTTTTCTTCGGCAAACGGGAATAGTTTTTTTTTCAGTTCCCAGAACTGAAAAAAAAACATTAAAAATATTTCAAAATTTGAAGTAGATAATTTCGTCCATTGAAGAAAAATTGGAAGAAAATGTTCGTCACAAACAAACATGACACTCACTGCTGAAATTTCTTCAAATTGGACGAAATTTTGATTTTCTGTGTAGATTTCTTGTTATTTCTTCTATTATTGGTAATTTCACTCTGAATTATTTATTTCTTTATTTTGAAAAATAATAACGATAGGAACGGATCCTCAGATCAATAAATCCTTTGCTCACTTCTAATTGATATATTTTGACAAAAATAACATAGTTTTCAATGCTTCAAAAATTCAATTCATTTTTTTTTTCACTTCTAATTGGAAAATTGGGACAAGCACGATGTAGTTGTTTTCAATGCTTTAAAAACCCATACATTTTTCTCTTCACTTCTAATTGGTAAATTGGAACAAAAACAATATAGTTGTTTTCAGTGCTTCAAAATCTCAATTTATTTTCCTTCACTTCTAATTTTCAAATTGGGGTAAAAATTACGTGCTTACTCCTCAAAAACCCAATTCATTTTTTTCCTTCTTGACGCAG
>SEYY01019528.1:65000-67500 GCA_009176605.1 Armadillidium nasatum
GCCTCTTAATTAAGTAGTTATTAAGAGACAAAGCATTTACCGAAGACTTTTTTATAGCATCGTCTCTTTCTAAACATCGTCCCCAAAAACCTCGCTAATTACCGGCTTTTAAATACCGTCAATTCATTGTGTATTACGGGTATCACTGAACGACGGAAAGGTTCTATTTTTATTTAGGTTTTTGAGAGAAAGAGAAAGAAATGTATAGATATCAGTGATAAGAAAGTCCTCTCTTTTTTTCTTAACTTTTTCTTAACTGACTCGACCCTAAGACTTGATTTGATCGTACGATACATAATAATACATAGTCTAATAAATTCTGTAGAGTTATTTTATAATTAGAATTAATCGTGAACATAAAAATGGAATCGACAAAAAAAAATATATTTTTTTAAATGAATATTACCTTGAAATGATTGAGTCACGAAAGCCTAATCGAAATTTGAGAAAGAGAGAGAGAGAGAGAGAGAGAGAGAGAGAGAGAGAGAGAGAGAGAGATAGAGTGAGAGAGAGAGAGAGAGGAAGGGAGGGAAGAAGAGAGAGGGGGAGAGAATGAGTAAGAGGGAGAAAAAGAGAGAGATATTAGAAAAGAAAGGGAGAGGAGAGAGTGACAGATAAAGACAGAGTGTAAGTGCAGAGAGAGAGAGAGGAAGTGAGAGAGACAAAGTGAGAAGTGAAGAGAGTGAGAGAGACAGAAAGACAGACATACAGATAGACAGACAAACAAAGGAGAATATTTTGGCGAAGTATTTTAAGCACTTACAAATATTGCCAGACGAATCATGTAATATTTAAATAAACGATTCATACATTGCCACTTAACGAAGTATTGCAGTCTCTTATTCATCCGAAAGTGGTCTTTGACTTGCCGTAAAGCCTAAGTTAACATTTTATTAATACAAAATAATTACCTAAATGAAAAT
Source organism: Armadillidium nasatum (assembly GCA_009176605.1). Classification (NCBI taxonomy): domain Eukaryota; kingdom Metazoa; phylum Arthropoda; class Malacostraca; order Isopoda; family Armadillidiidae; genus Armadillidium; species Armadillidium nasatum. Next base: position 65,924 of record SEYY01019528.1, read on the forward strand.
TAACTTAAAAATTAAAAAAGAGTTAGGCCTTTCGAAGAAAATACGTTCTAATCAGACTCAAACAAATATATAAAAAAAAGTTAAAAAAGTTAAAAATAAAAATATTGCGAGTTACCGCTACAAAAAATAAAAAAATTTTTTATTACTGATTAAGAATATATATATATATATATATATATATATATATATATATATATATATATATATATATATATATATATATATATATATATATATATATATATATATATATATATATATATATATATATATATATATATATATATATATATTATATATATATATATAATATATATATATATTATATATATATATATATATATATATATATATATATATATATATATATATATATATATATATATATATATATATATATATATATATATATATATATATATATATATATATATATCTCAACTTCCTTTGACTTGCACATTTTCAAACGCCATCTATTGGGACATGTCGGCCTTTAACGACCAGGATCTGTTATTTTCCCAACTCCGATGGAAATTAATAGGCCTCCGGCCTTTGCCCACCGGATATATATATATATATATATATATATATATATATATATATATATATATATATATATATATATATATATATATATATATATATATATATATATATATATATATATCTATATTTTCTTTTACTTGCAGGTTTTCATCCTTTTTAAAGTAATGTCTTGGTTGCCAGAGTCACGATTCTAACTGCGTGATAAAGATTTTTGGGTTGCCAGAGTCACGTTTTCTGACAACGTCTGAGAAAGAGTCTAAAAGTCGATTTTCTAGGAACAAAATGGCTATATAGTAATTTTTAAGCACCGCTTTCGATATTTTTGGTTTCGATTTTTGGTTTCGATATTTTTGGTTTCGATATTTTTGGTTTCGATATTTTTGGTTTCGATATTTTTGGTTTCGATATTTTTGGTTTCGATTTACGACATTATTGACTTTATAACAAATAATAATCAGTTTAAAATTTAAAAATTGATTGTATATAATTTATGAATGAATAAGTAAATAGTATCGAAATTATATAATTTTTTAATAATAATAATAATATAATATATATTTATATATATATATATATATATATATATATATATATATATATATATATATATATATATATATATATATATATATATATATATATATATATATATATATATATATATATATATATATATTATTATATCCCCTGACTCCATATCAAGTCTAAGGATAAACTTTCAGAAAGACCAAAATATTTTTTTTAAAATACGTAAGAATATATTCAGTGGGGAAAACAGAAATAAGATGAGAATTTCAGGCTTAAAAGTAACCAGAAAGAAGGAAAAATATGTTATTAAGAGTAGCCAGTCTGGAGTCTCAAATCCCTAGCTATCCTCAAGACATGTGAAGACTACGCCCTACACTACGGGAGTGTCCTTACATTGCAAAAATTGTCCTAACGAATCGTTGGGACAAGTGTTAAAAATTGTGGCAGTAAAATTTTTAATAGAGAAAAGATCTGTTAAGCATAAGAAAGTCGCTTCACCATTT
>SEYY01019528.1:85000-110000 GCA_009176605.1 Armadillidium nasatum
TTATTTTTATTTATTTATTTTTTTTTTTTTTTTTTTTTTTTTTTGCAACGCCCCTAAGGTACATTTTTACAGATTTTTATTTCTTCTTCTTTTTATTATTATTATTATTATTATTATTATTATTATTATTATTATTATTATTATTATTATTATTATTATTATTATTATTATTATTATTATTATTATTTATTTATTTATTTATTTATTTATTTATTTATTTATTTATTTATTTATTTATTTTTAAAATAAAAAAAAATAAAAGGTAAAAAAAAAATAAAAGTTTTTGATTACATCGTCCAAAGATTAATTTTCCCAACACTGACATGCAATAGAATTACTTTTTTGGGGACGCTACGCTATTTATTCTCTCGTGAGGTATAAAAATTTTGGCAAGTTAAAAAAAAAAAAAAAAAAATTAAATGTCGAAGAAAAATAAAACTAATAATCCAAAAATGAAAATAACTTTTGAAAATGACGGAAAAATATTTAAAAAAAACAAAAAAAAAACAGACAAACACAAAATAATGTAAGAGATCCGATAAAAAATGTAATAAAAATAATTTTTAGAACAAAAAAAAAAAAATAATAAAATAAAATATATATATATATATATATATATATATATATATATATATATATATATATATATATATATATATATATATATATATATATATATATATATATATATATATATATATATATATATATATATATATATATATATATATAATATATATAAAAAAATATATAACATAAAAAATTAATATATAACATATTCAAATATACAACACATGATATATAATATATAAAAATATATAATATATAATAAATAAAAAAATAATTTTTAAAACCAAGGAGAAAATGGAACTTTTGGAAGTTTGCTCAAGTTTGAAATTTGAGAAGTTTCGCAAATACAGTTTACAATAGAGTCAATATTAAAGAAATTTAATAAAAGCATTTCAATTACTGAATAACCTCCAAGCCTTTTTAATTATATATATATATATATATATATATATATATATATATATATATATATATATATATATATATATATATATATATATATATATATATATATATATATATATATATATATATATATATATATATATATATATATATATATATATATATATATATATTATATTTATTTATTTATTTCACTATCACCTTTCCCACTTTCGTGGGGTGGTGCCCGCCACAATTCCCTCACAAACATCCCCATTCTTACCTTTCAACCCCTTTCACCACGGCCCTCCATCTCACTCTGTCCTCCGCAAGTCTTCTACTCTCTTCTAAACTCAAATTCCTTCCACCAAAAATCTCTCTCACTCCATCCATCATCTCCACTTTGGCCTTCCCCTCCCCTACCACCCTCCACCTCGGATCTAAGTACCTTGCCTACCATTCTGTCCTCATTCATTCTACACATATGTCCAAACCATTTTAACACACCCTCCTCCGCTCTAACAACTAAACCCCTCTTCCATTTACACATCTCCCTTATTCTTTCATTTCTAATCCTATCAATTCTTCTCAATTTACATATCGCTCTCAAACCTTTCATCTCAAAGACATTCAAACTTTTCCTCGCTCGAGCACTTATCATCCATGTTTCACACCCATACATCACTGAAGGTAAACACATACATTCAAACATTCTTATCTTTATTTCTTTTGAAATTTTTCCTTTCTTCCATACTTCTCTTAGACCCCCCAACACTTTCATTCCTTCTACCACTCTATTCTTTATTTCTTTTTCCGTCCCACCCTTACCTTCCACCAACATTCCTAGATATTTGAATTCATTCACCTCCTCAAGTTTCCTTCCTCCCACTTCTACACCCCCCCATTCCTCATTGCACATCTCTTCATCTCCACCTTCAATCCTCATAACTTTACTCTTCGCTGGATTGACTTTCAATCTCATGTTTGCACATTTCCCCTCAAACTCTCTCACAAGTATTCTCAACTTTTCTTCAGATTCTGATACCAACACCGCATCATCTGCAAAAAGTAAAACATTCACATCCCATTCACCCTCCATATTTCTCAACCTAATACCCTTCCCTTCTCTCTCCATTTCTCTAACTACACCATCCTTTAATATATTAAACAACCATGGCGACATTACACACCCCTATATATATATATATATATATATATATATATATATATATATATATATATATATATATATATATATATATATATATATATATATAATATATAATATATATATATATATATATATATATATATATATACATTTTTAAAATATCTCTGCATGGTTCATAATTTAACCTATTTCAGATTTAAACATTTTTATATTTTTTATTCAAGTAAGTTTAATTATTATTATTATTATTATTATTATTATTATTATTATTATTATTATTATTATTATTATTATTATTATTATTATTATTATTATTATTATTATTATTATTATTTCTTGACAATAATCTCAAAATCTTTCAAGTTCTCACACTAATACAGTAACTTAAACAATATATATATATATATATATATATATATATATATATATATATATATATATATATATATATATATATATATATATATATATATATATATATATATATATATATATATATATATATATATATATATATATATATATCCTTAAATAGTTTTATGTATTTTTACATATCTTTAAACAGTTTTACGTATCCTTATCTGAAAATAACTTTAAATTCTTCAAATATATTTATATATTTGATTGCAGGGATGGAAAAGCAAAAAAAAAAATTCAAAAATTTAAATAAAACTTTAAAGCACATATGAAAACTGTTTCTTTGAAGGGTTAATAGTCCTAATCGTCGACTGGATAAAAGTGGAAGCCAGTAAAATTGCCCAATTCATCGACAAACATGTATCTAAGAGGAAATTGATCGACAATAATTTTTTTATACAAGTCCAAATAGGCAATAGAATAAAATGTCGTGACCAAAGGATGAGACCCTCTTATAGTGCAATAGACATCAAGATGTTTCATGTCGATGTCAGGATGTCTACTCCAGGATGACTCATGTTGATGTCAGGATGTCAATTTCAGGATGTCTCATGTTGATGTCAGGATGTCGATTTCAGGATGTCTTATGTCGATTTTAGGATGTCAATTTCATGATGTCTCATATATGTAAACATATATCGATTTCAGGATGTCTCATGTTGATGTCAGAATGTCGTCATTTCAAGATGTCTCATGTCGACTATTTTACTTTAAGAAAATAAGGTACAGAGTTTTTAGAAGAGAGATAAAATTTGGCTAATGGCGTGTCGACGATTTAGACGACTTTACCCGTTTTTTTAATTTGTCCTACCTATAATTTGGCCTATTCCCCTACCTTGAATATTGCTGGCATAGGGGCTCAGTGCAGTGATCTCTAGTTTACTTCTAGACTCCCAGCAGAAAAAGTATCTCAAGAGAAACTCCTCTCCTAGATTTGATTTTTTTTTTTTTTTTTTTCCAATTAAAAGTAAACTTAATATTTTTTTTTTTTTTTTTTTTTTTTTTTTTTTTTAAGTTCACATCCACGGGCATTGCAAGAGGAGAGGAACTTTTTTAGGTAATATACCTAGAATCTCAAGGATCGACCGGCGCTCTCAAACACGATCAATCACTCTACCGTTTGAGCCACCGTTCTTAATAAAATTAATTCTTATTTAAAATGAGATATAAAAACAACCTCATTCAAAAATTTGAAAAGTGAGGCAACCTCTCCTGTCCACCATTAAGAAACCTACCAACAATAAATTGAATATGATGTTTCTCCAATAACAATTAAGAAAATTTGAATTTTCATGTTTTTTTATTTTAAGTGAAATTCAAAATAGTATGATTACTAAAACAGTTTTGTAGTTTGTAGCATTAATGCCAAATGATGATAATGCATCAGTTCAAAACGAGGGCATATTTTTTCTTCTTCTAAGTTAGATGTAAAATTATTATTATTATTATTATTATTATTATTATTATTATTATTATTATTATTATATATTATTATTATTATTATTATTATTATTATTATTATTATTATTATTATTTTATTATTATTATTATTATTATTATTATTATTATTATTATTATTATTATTATTATTATTATTATTATTATTTTTATTATTATTATTATTATTATTATTTTTTTTATTATTATTATTATTATTATTATTATTATTATTATTATTAATTATTATTATTATTATTATTTTATTTATTATTATTATATTTTATTTTTTTTATTATATTATATATATATATATATATATATATATATATATATATATATATATATATATATATATATATATATATATATATATATATATATATATATATATATATATATATATATATATATATATATATATATATATATATATATATATATATATATATATATATATATATATATATATATATATATATATATATATATATATATATATATATATATATATATATATATATATATATATATATATATATAATATATTTATTTTAAAATTTTATTACTCGTAAAATTGCAATAATTTGCAAAGATAAATTTCACAATAAATTTTTTCACAATTTTACTATTAAATTGTCTCAATTTTTCATTAATGTTTTATTACAAAATATTTGGTATATTGATTGCCCTGCATATTTGTTCATTTAATATATTGTATATTGATAGCTCTATCAAGAAACCTTGAAGTTGGAAAAAGGAAAAAAAATTTCTCTGATTAAGACTGAATTAATATTAATATCAGGTAATTGTTTAGTTAATGGTATCAAGGAATCTTGAAGTTGTAAAAAGAAAAAAAAAACATAAATTTACCCTGATTAAGACTGAATTAATATTAATATCAGGTAATTGTTTAGTTCATGGTATCATGGAACCTTAAAGTTGTAAAAAGAAAAAAACATAAATTTACCCTGATTAAGACTGAATTAATATTAATATAAGTAATTGTTTAGTTCATGGTATCATGGAACCTTAAAGTTGTAAAAAGAAAAAAACATAAATTTACCCTGATTAAGACTTGAATTAATATTAATATAAGTAATTGTTCAGTTCATGATATCAAGGAATCTTGAAGTTGTAAAAAGAAAAAAAAAATTTATTCTGAATAAGACTGAATAATATTAATATAAGGTAATAGTTTAGTTCATGGTATCAAGGAATCTTGACGATGGAAAAAAGGAAAAAAAACAAATTTTCTCTGATTAAGACTGAATTAATATTAATATAAGACAATTGTTTATTTCATGGAATCAAGGAAAGGAACCTTGAAGATGTAAAAAGGAAAAAACATAAATTTACCTTTTTTAAGACTGAATTAATATTTTTTTTTTTTTTTTTTTTTTTTTTTTTTTTTTTTTTTTTTTTTTTTACACATCACCACCACTCACGGGCAAAGCCCTATTCAAGGAGGGGGTGTTAAAAGAAAAGAATAAAAATGAAAGTAAAAGAGGACAAAACCCAAAAAAAATGAAAACCACCCCCACAGCACCCACCTAACACAAATTTCTTAGGTGAGCGCAGACGCGGGCTTTAAAGAAATTGAGATTAAATGCGGAGGGAAATACAGAAGATGGAAGAGAGTTCCACAAAACAGAGGTGGCAGGAAAGAAAGAGGTACCACAGCGGACAAGCCTGGAGTTGCCTATGTCCACGCAAAATTGATGCGCGGACATTGCACCCCTTATGCTGCGAGGACGCCGTAAAGGTGGAGGTACACGGGTGGATAGTTCCCTCGAGCATTTGCCGCTGTAGTACCTATAGAAAAGAGACAAGGCACCAACATCACGTCGCAAAGATAAAGAGTCAAGAGAATTAGAAAGAGCGGACAGTTTATAAGTCTTTTAGCCTTTGACTCAACCCTATCCAAAAGACGGGTGAAACCTGAGCCACCCCAGATATGAGAGCAGTACTCCATACAAGGGTGGATGAGACCCTTGTATAATTGGAGTAACTGCGAGGAAGAAAAAAATTCTCGCAGTCTAAACAGAACTCCCAGCTTCTTTGAAGCCGCCCTAGCAACCATTGTGATATGAGGTTTCCAAGACATTGTTTTGTTTATGTGAAGGCCAAGGATGTTTATATTGTCAACCTTATCGGCAGAGACCGAAGCGTCTCCTGATATTAATTTAAGGTAATTGATTATTCATGGCATCAAGGAACTTTGACGATGGAAAAAAGGAATAAAACATAAATTTACTCTGATTAAGACTGAATAAGTATTCATTTTAGGTAATTGTTTAGGAAATGAATAGTTTTTAAACAGAAATTTAGGAAAAATCAATTAAAGAGATAATAATTAAGCCCGTTTGACCCACCAAAAAAAACAAAGAAAAAGAAGAAAATAAAGTATAAATGCTTGTCATACGAGTGTATATTTACTGGAAGCTCCGCCCTCATACCCAGCGACCCATGAGTGGTGGTTAAATATATAAATGATTTGCCCACACTCACTAGTAGAGGGTAGTTTTTTATTTATATATTTATTTTTTATTTAATTTAATTTTACTTTATTTCATTTATTTTCCTATGGAATTTTTTAGAACCTTCTTAATTGATTTTCACTTAATTTATGTTCGAAGATGTTATAATTTAAAAGATTTTCGTTTCCTACCATGAATTAAACACTTACCGATTATTTTTCATATTGTTAAATTCTAACAATGGTAAATGCAAATAATTTTTCATAACTTAAATTGGTGTAGTGCATATTGCATTGTAAATGTTACTTACAATGGTTATTTAAAACAGGTTGCTCGTTGCCCTCTTAGGTGTAAAACAAAAAATATATAATGAAGAAGTTCTTAGCTACTATTTTATCACGATGTTTGTGATGTTTATATTTAAAAACAGTAATTGGTTGATCGTTAGTTGGAATGTATAAGTTTGTTAACAATTTGAAGAAAGCTAGAATATATATATATATATATATATATATATATATATATATATATATATATATATATATATATATATATATATATATATATATATATATATATATATATATTTAATAATATTTAATCTGCGAGAGTGTTAGCAGACTTTCATTATTATATATATATATATATATATATATATATATATATATATATATATATATATATATATATATATATATATATATATATATATATATATATATATATATATATATATATATATATATATATATATATATATATATATATTATATATATATATATATATATATATATATATATATATATATATATATATATATATATATATATATATATATATATATATATATATATATATATATATATATATATATATATAAGTTGCAAGGGTAAATTTCACAAAATATTGTAAATACCCACGCAGACACTTATTGTTTGTCGCTACAAACATTAAAAAAAAAATAAAAAAATAAAAATAAAAAAAAAAATAAATAAATAAAAAAATTCTTATGATGTAGTCGTCTGCTAAAACTCATTTACGACCGATTTATGAACTTCCCTTTTTTTTTTTTTTTTTTTTTTTTTTTTTCTAACGCAAACGACGAAGTGGACGAAGTAGACGAAGCAAACGTGACGCACCTCCAGCCACTGATAGATAACTCTCTCCCTTTATCAATGTCTTTAATGTTTAAATAACAGGCTAAAGAGATGAGGGAGAAATTTGCTTCATCTTCTTCAGATCAGATAAATATAAAAGCCATTTTAAAAGATTAATGATTATATTATCTTTTAAGTTCTTTTGGAGAGAAGTTGCATTATTTTCTTTCAACATACTTTTTCTTAGTTGACGATTAACGGAGGGAGGCCTGCCTCATAACTCTAGACAATGCTTACACATACACACACACACCAATACCTACACACACTGACACACACACACACACACACACACACACATATATATATATATATATATATATATATATATATATATATATATATATATATATATATATATATATATATATATATATATATATATATATATATATATATATATATATATATATATATATATATATACTTTAATTGCTTGCCCATACCCGGGCCATTGAAATTATGGATAACCTGCTATTGTCGGTCGTTGTTTTTTTTTTCTTTTTTTAAATAAAAGTTTGCACGTCACAGTGATTTTTCTATCCGAGTTGGGAAACTTACTAGGAAGTTCCTTTCAAAGATCCCCCCATTGAGGGATCGAAACAACATCTTCAAAACATGAGTCAATAATTCTACCGTTACGCCATGACACGTGCATGTTAGGATATTGATTCATTGTTAGGATATTTCTTGAGGCCAATTACAGTTCGAAGTGTATCCAAGATATTCAAGGACACCCTGCATATAAAATATGATTTCACAGGAAAATGTGCATATCTTTAGATGGGTATTGATTATTTGATAGCGAATTATATATATTTTGAACGAATATCTTGATAATAACGACTTAGTCAAAGTATATCAAACACATTCTTCAAATTACAATTTTTAGGTTAAGTAGTCAAATATAATGGTTATTGTAGTGCATGACACCGTTCGGATAATTGAAGCACACAGTTTAAATGTCGCTGAAAACTTAAGTTCTATTGTAATCCTTATTTAATCATCTGTACGAGTAGTTGGCTCATTGACATGAATTTGTGATCTTTTGCAGGCCGTTGTCTACTGAAACTGATACTCTGGTACTTGTCGTCCAAGCCTAAATTTCAGTCTACAGTATCATCATCACTCACGGGTCGGGGGTACGGGGGACAGAGCCCCCTGTAGACAAATGTTCTTTTTTTTTAAATATTTAAGTGGTTCATTTAACTGAAACTGAAGTGACGTTCAGTTTTGCAATTCAATTTGAATATTAATTCTTACTGCAGAGTATATTGTTGCATAACTAAGAGATTTTCTTCTACTTATGATAGCCAAACATGCAAAATTCAAACCGACTATTAGAATAATCTTTATCATTTTATTAGTCTTAGTAAACAGAATATAAATTTTGACTCCTAAAATTTAAAAATTTAAAAAAAAAAAAAATTTTTTTTTTTGTTTCATAATCGCTCAAATTTGAGTACCACCTGTTTCTTCACATCTTTTTTTTTATTGATATTTAAGACTTTTATGACGTTGATTTGTTTATTTGCCACATCAACGTCATGTTCTGCAACATCACCGTCTTATTCAAATTTATCACTGATAAGCCCAGTTAATTGTAAACCCAGTTAAAGATTTCTATTCAAATTATCCTCTCATTGTCTTTAGTTTTTTGACCTTCCTTTACCACATCACTACATCAGAACAATCTTACGTTGGTCAAATATTAATCTGAGTTTGACCCATATGCAAGAGCAATACTTTCTGGAAAATATAACATTTTGAACTATTAATTTTCCTTTTTTTTTCTTTTCTTTTTTTTTTTTTTTTTTTTAACTCTACGTCCTAAAGAAAAAACTTACCTGTCTCATTGTAACAGATGTTGTAGACAGCTACTATTCATCTTTTAAATTTATTAATAATGGTGGTATATACAGATCTGTCGAATTCTCTACTCTCTTTCTAACACTCATTAAAATAAATTTCCAACAGTCGCTTTACCATTTATTTACACATACGCACACACGCACACACGAACACACACATACACACACATACACACACAACACACACATACACACACAACATACACACACACACACACATATATATATATATATATATATATATATATATATATATATATATATATATATATATATATATATATATATATATATATATATATATATATATATATATATATATATATATATATATATATATATATATATATATATATATATATATATATATATATATATATATATATATATATATATATATATATATATAGAGAAGATTGCATATGTAATAACAAAAGAATCGAAGGAGAGAAATACCAATCAAACACCTGGTTTATCGCTCTGTGAAGGAAAAGTCATCATTTTGGCTTATCATTATAATAAAATTTGTATCCAGAGTCGATGAGGTTTGTTTTGAAAACATAAATAAAAGTAAATAAACATAAATCTCTTTTTTTTATTTTGTCATGTTTGTAGATAGAAATAGCATCATGAATAGGTAGGTGATTAATATATATATATATATATATATATATATATATATATATATATATATATATATATATATATATATATATATATATATATATATATATATATATATATATATATATATATATATATATATATATATATATATATATATATATATATATATATATATATATATATATATATATATATATATATATATATATATATATATATATATATATATATATATATATATATATATATATATATATATATATATTCTAACTAAGAGGATTGTCATTAGACTGAAAAATTAACTACTAATTTTATCCTTTTAGAATTATTTTGTTTAGTTTCTTGGTTCCTGGGTCCTGGTTCTTGGTTCTTGGTTCTTGGTCCTTGGTTCTTAGTTCTTGGTTCTTAGTTCTTAGTTCTTAGTTCTTGGGTCTTGATCCTTGGTTCTTAGTTTCTTGGTTCTTGGTTCTTGGTCTTGGTTCTTAGTTCTTGGTTCTTGTTCTTGGTTCTTAGTTTCTTGGTTCTTGGGTCCTGATCCTTGTTTCTTAGTTCTTGGTCCGTTCTTGGTTCTTGGGTCTTGGTCCTTGGTTCTTAGATCTTGGTTCTAAGTACACAGCTTAGTAACTCTAGGAAAGGTAAAAAAGATTTTAAAATTAAGTACCTTATCCGGGTTATTTAGTTTAACTTAACTATTAAATGCAAAGTAAGGTTCAGAAATAAAATAATAATAATAATAATAATAATAATAATAATAATAATAATAATAATAATAATAATAATAATAATAATAATAATAATAATAATAATAATAATAATAATAATAATAATAATAATAATAATAATAATAATAATAATAATAATAATAAGAAGAAGAAGAAGAAGAAGAAGAAGAAGAAGAAGAAGAATAATACTATCAACATAACCTCTTCCATCAAATTTTATCAACTTTGCCTCTTTTACCTCTTATATAATAATAATAATAATAATAATAATAATAATAATAATAATAATAATAATAATAATAATAATAATAATAATAATAATAATAAATAATAATATAATAATAATAATAATAATAATAATAATAATAATAATAATAATAATAATAATAATAATAATAATAATAATAATAATAATAATAATAATAATAATAATAATAATAATAATAATAATAATAATAATAATAATAATAATAATAATAATAATAATAATAATAATGTTTGGAAGATGTTCTCAGGTTACACTTGGCCTAGAAGAAAAAATTTCTTACCTGATAAGAGTTATAGAAATGAAAACCTTCCTTATCATTAATTCAGAATTAGTTCTATTCATAACATACAGTATGAAAGTTTAAAAAAGTGTCTTCCTTATTCTTTAATTAAAAAATTTCTTTAAAAAAAATTAGAAACATGAAGTGTGTTCCTGATTTTACCAGAAATGTCTACAAATGTATGGCAAGATTTACCGAGAAAGGATAATACAGTGTTGAAATGGGAGTCGCGCAACAGCTTTTCAGAAGAGGAGGTTAACTGCTAATGAATCCCGAAAATATCTATTGTAAGAGTGGATTATCTGATGTGGTGAAAAGTCATAGACTCTACTTTTCAAGAAGAGTTGTGCGAATGGAGTCACTTCAAAAAATGCGATCCTGTCACAGCACTCAACGTCAGAGCATTTTGCTTAAAAATTAAATAGTGAAGTTAAGTGGAAGAGGGGTGGTGTTTAACAGTGACGAAATTTGAATGAAGATCTCGTATGTTATAGTAATCAATGCCAGAAATTTCTAGTGAGATTAATACCTCATCATTTAATAAAACCACCAACTCCCAAGTAAAGATGAGAGAATTGAATAAAGAGTAACCTCTGATTTCACGCAGCTCCCCAATTGTCTCCAAAGCCACATGACAGTTCTGTAAGTATATAAGGTTTAGAATAAGACTGTGAAGAGTAAAGGGTTTTTACTAAACATTCCTGCAAGTACTTCTAGTGTAACGATAAAAGTACTTTCAATTTAGTTTATTTTCAATTGGGCTCGAAAAGAATGAACCAAAGTTAAAAGAAAAATTCCAATCCTGCTTAACCTTCAATATACGCATTTTTTTAATCTATCTATCTATATATCTCTCTATATATCTGTTAATCTATCTATCTATCAATCTATCTATCTTTCTCTCTATCAATCTATCAATCTTTCTATCTATCTATCCATCTATCTATATATATATATATATATATATATATCTATATATATATATATCTATATATATATATATATATATATATATATATTATATATATATATATATATATATATTATATAATCTATCTTTCAATTTATCTATCTATCTATCTTTCTATCTATATATCTATCAATCTATCTATCTATCTATCTATCTATCTTATCTATCTATCTATCTATCTATCTATCTATCTATTTGAATCTATCTATCTATTCTATATATTTGTTATCTATCTTATTCTCTTCTCTATCTCTCTCTCTCTCTCTCTCTCTCTCTAGACTATAGTATATATATATATATATATATATATATATATATATATATATATATATATATATATATATATATATATATATATATATATATATATATATATATATATAGATAATTAAATCATTATAATTTGAGAAGACTAATTAATGAAACGATATAAGATTAAGGATGGTCGAAAAGGACAATTTTTTCGAACAATCTCGAAAGCCGATCGTCGATTTAATTGACTCATCGGCATCGTTAATCAGAGATAAATTGTCGAATACGATATACGAAATCGAATACCGAGATACAATTGCCGAATCATATACAAATGTCGATTTAGATACAGTGACAAAATAAATTGGCATTATTAGATACAGGTTTTCTATTTTTTATTTTTTTTTTATTTCTTATTCAGATATTTTTTTTATTTTATTTTTTTTTTTTTTATTATTAATTTATTTATTTTTTTATTATTTTATTATTTTATACCTTGTTTGTATATGAATCTGACTATTAATATTACTCAATTGACAACTTGTTTCATTGATTATGTTGAATTATTTAATAATAATAATAATAATAATAATAATAATAATAATAATAATAATAATAATAATAATATATAATAATAATAATAATAATAATAATATAATAATAATAATAATAATAATAATAATAATAATAATAATAATAATAATAATAATAATAATAATAATAATAATAATAATAATAATAATAATAATAATAAAAAAAAATAAAATAAAAAATAAAAATAATAATAATAATAATAAATATAATAATAAATAATAATAATAATAATAATAATAATAATAATAATAATAATTATAATAATAATAATAATAATAATAATAATAAATAATAATAATAATAATAATAATAATAATAATAATAATAATAATAATAATAATAATAAAAATAAAAACAGAAATTCATTGTAGTAGCAATGATTTTTAAAAACTACATTATAGTACTAGAAGGAATAGTAGTAATAAGCTCATAGTATCAGCAGTGATAGTAGTATTCATTGTAATAGTGGTAGAAGTAAAAATAGTTGTTAATGCATATTTGCAAAAATAATAGTCTGTCTGTCTACTACTATTAGCAATTACTAATAGCAAACCCCTGGTAAGTATAGTAGTAAAATTGGCAATAATAGTTATATAGTAGCAGTGGTGGTTATAATAGTAATTGTAGAGTAGTTGATCATTTTAATTACCGTTATTGTAAGAGAGAGAGAGAGAGAGAGAGAGAGAGAGAGAGAGAGAGAGAGAGAGAGAGAGAGAGAGAGAGAGAGAGAGAGAGAGATTGTCTCTTTTATTAACTTTCAAATAGTAATAAAGAAAAATCTCATAAATCGAGGGGATTGCCATTCCCCCTTTCATAACTCCTCCCTCACCCCCATTGCTTAACTCATCTCCCCCCCCTCTTGACCCCCTGTTCTCGATATGAAGTTATTACTTTATTAATTTTAGGTTTAAGTTACTTTTATTTATCTAGGTACTAGTCACCCATTCATTATTGTAGATACAGTACTAGTATACTTGTACACTCACACACGTGCAATCATACACACATACACACACAGATACACACACACACCACACACACACACACACACACACACACATATATATATATATATATATATATATATATATATATATATATATATATATATATATATATATATATATATATATATATATATATATATATATATATATATATATATGTGTGTGTGTGTGTGTGTGTGTGTGTGTGTGTGTGTTCTTGACACATTTTCAGAGCAGCTTGTTTTTTTGTGATCTTGCGTTCCGAGTTCATTACTTTTCTATTTAAGGACGTAAAGGATTTTCAAAGGATTTCCAAACACGAGTCCTTTTGTTCCGACAAAAAAAAGGCGTGAAATCGTAATTTCAAGTAATTAGTTCTCTTAATTCATATTTTTAAAAGAAATAATAGGGGGAGGCTTAGCAAACCGACAACAAATCGTTATAATTTGAAAGCTCAATGAGTCGGATTATTTTGAGATGATATATATATATATATATATATATATATATATATATATATATATATATATATATATATATATATATATATATATATATATATATATATATATATATATATATATACATCTGGTGGGCAAAGGTCAGAGGTTTACTAATTTCCACCAGAGTTGGGTAAATACTGGAAATCTTGTCTAGTTAAGGGCCGACATGTCCCAATACACGGAGTTTGAAGGTACGTAAATCAAAGAAAGTTGGGAAAATAGAAGAAGGGAGTGTGTTCCAGCATAGCGATTATATATATATATATATATATATATATATATATATATATATATATATATATATATATATATATATATATATATATATATATATATATATATAGACACGGATGGATACACATTGAGCCTACATTAGTATATAAGTGTTAGAGTAGTGGGAATATATCACACACTCCTTCATTTGAGCTGTTCTTCTGCTTATACTTCTAGATACTAAGGATTCTTGAAATAAATAATAGGAATTTGACATCACCTGTGAAAACCCTCCCTTGCTCAGTTACACAACATATGCATCTTTATATTCAATTATACTTTCTTTTCATGAAAAATATTGATGGTTTGCCTTTGGAGATCGTTGAGGGTGTGTTGAACATCACCAAGCAACTGCCCTTGTTTATTCACCTCAACCATACACATTTAGATATGACAGTCTCTGATGGTGTGGTTGTAACCTTCATCGAACTACGAACTACGAACTACTGATATTCACTGGTGACCGGCCTATCATCGAACTACAAACTACGATCTACGAACTACGAACAAACTACTGACATGCTCTGGTGACCGGCCTATACCCTTTTTCTCATTAACGTCCCTACCATTCATTCTAATGATATTCTGCAACATTCTTCTCATTTCACTCCTTTTCAATACACCCTCATAACATTAACTCTATAAACACCTCAACTCTTTTTCTTACCTGAAATTATGAGTGATATGGCAACATGAGTGATATGGCAACATATGTTGCTTTGTTTCTCTTATCCTCTATCCTATATTTACCTTTAGAGAGATTGTAGTGTCTATACTCTCGGCGATGTAACTATGCACGTTAAAATTTCTTTTATATTCTTCACAGTCTTCCACACTTTATTGTCCGCCTAAAAACCTAGAAATAAATTGTTCTGTATAATTAATTAATTATTGATTAATTGATTTCAATTTCTCCACCGGCAATGGTTTCCGGTTTATATTTTGATAGAGTTTGTAAGTTAGCTCTCTAAGTTTCAAAATATAATGCCTCAAAGTAGTTAACGCCGACCCCTACTAGTAATGCAGATAATCGTAAAGTATTAGACATATTTTTACTTAACTATTAATTATCATTCTCTTTAATGTTAACCTTTTCATCTCCATTGGGTTCCTTAGATTAACATTTTCTTTTCATATATTTTTTCAAGGTGTTCATAGGTCTTCTCCCATCTTCCATGAAAGGGAAGGTGGTTGTGCACTGCAAAAAAAAATTTTTTAAAAAGGTCAGACAGCAGATAGCTGAAATTGCATTGATAGAACTTAAAATACATTGCAAAAATTGTCCTAACGAATTGTTGGGAAAAGTGGCAAAAATGTCACAGTAAAATTTTCAATAGAGGAAAGACATGTTAAGCATAAGAAAGTAACTTCACCGATAACTGAAAAAATTTGTTGTGACATTTTTGCCACTTGTCCTAATGATTCGTTAGGACAATTTTTGAGGGGTGGCATTCCTAGTATTTTGAAATAAACTGGTTGAACTTACAATTTTACTTATGTAATTTACCTTGAGTTATGATTACTACTACGGCTGTTATGATTCTTCGCTCTGACAAATAGTATATTCTATTTTGATATTGTTCAGTTGGTTCAACTCTGGTAGTTCTCGAGCTTTCTGTCACAAGGTTACATTTTTCCTGATTATTTTCATTTTCAAACTCCTGTCCTTGATCCTTCTTTATTTTTTATCCGGAATCTTGCTAAATCTATTGTATATATATGATATCCCATAATCTTTTTTCTCCTTAAGAAGTACAATTATTTTTCTGGTTCCTCTTCTTCCCGCCCTTTACGGTACTTGGCCAGAAAATATTTATGATTCGGCTTCTTCCTTTTTCTCTTTTATTTTTCCTTTTAAGGTATATATATATATATATATATATATATATATATATATATATATATATATATATATATATATATATATATATATATATATATATATATATATATATATATATGACTCTGGAAATCCCTCTGCCGAAATTAAAACAAGTCATTTAATTAGCGAAATAAAATCTCAATTTGATATTTGTTTTTTCTAATAACTAACGCGTATCACAAAAACACGTGCAAAGAGTTTACACGACAGTGACAGGTCATATGACAAACAGGCACTAAAGATGACGTCAATAATTAGGTCTTTGTCGTCTTCATTGGGATTTGAGGCTTTGTCGTCTGCATTGGAAATGCAGATCTTTGGTTTTGTCGTCTGCATTTTCAGATTGGAATTAGTGATGTTTTCAAACCGAATTATTATAACTTTTATCATCAGGATATTGTTTGTCAAAATAGATACTTTCGCCTTTTCAAAAGGTTCGTTAATAATTCCTTGCTAATGAAGACATCGTTCAAGTTAAGAAGGGTCGAGTTACTTCACGGACATGAAAGCATTATTAGAAAATTTAGTAGATTCGGAAACCTTTAGCAACTGCCTTGAAGAATCATTTCATTTTGTTAGATCTTCAACTTTTCTATATTAACAATACATATATACTTATATATATATATATATATATATATATATATATATATATATATATATATATATATATATATATATATATATATATATATATATATATATATATATATATATATATATATATATATATATATATATATATATATATATATAATATTAAAATTTTTTAAATTAAAAGTCTTTTTTTTATTTTTTTTATTTTTTATTTTTATTATTTTATTTTTTTATTTTTTTATTTTTTGGTTTGCAATGAAGTACAACTCGACTTAAGTCTTTCACACGACCAAAATTTTATATTATCGAAAAGAAGAAACTCAAAACAATCTGTTTTTTTCCTTGTTTAGTTTTCTTTCTTTATTCTTTCTTCTTGTTTTCCTTTGTTTTGGTTAACTTGTGTTCATATATCTTTTGATTTTTTATTTATTTATTTATTTATTTTGGTAGGATCACATTGTTTTGCTTTAAACAAACTTCAAGGAAGTTTAGGATACTAGGTCTCCCTCCAGGGTGTTTTCATGCTACTTTAATTAATTACTCTGTCTGTGTAAGATTGCGGTTCGCTTTGCATGGAGTACGCGTCGCAAATCGGTTGGATTTACCCAAACAGTTTTACTTCTCCAAAGATTTTAAGGGATTTACTTCTATCATCACACCCACATATTCCTCTTTAAATGTATGTCTGTCAGCCCAGTTATTGCGTTGCATTCATTCTACCATCGAAATTATATCAAATGTTCAACATTCCAAACTCCCGAGTCGCATTCCCCTTCCATTGAAGATAATCTTGAAAGCTATGCTCATTCGTTCGCTTAAGTAACACAAATGTACGGAACACACACGCACTCTCACACACACAACACAGGCACACACCTACACACACATCACACACACACACACACACACACACACACATATATATATATATATATATATATATATATATATATATATATATATATATATATATATATATATATATATATATATATATATATATATATATATATGCTATTTGCCTATCACAGAAAACTTGTTTAAAAATGTCACTTTCCTCCACGATATCTCTATGTATATAATAAATATTAGAAAAGGCTAATAAGTATGCAACTAATAATCCCGAAGAGAAGGTACTACAGCAATTACGGCTTTAATAAAATTTAAATACGCAGTTAAGGTTTTTCTACTTTAATTACCTGGTGTCTCGGCGACTACCTGGTACTACTTCGCTATCGTCACCGCTGTTCAGAGAGAGAGAGAGAGAGAGAGAGAGAGAGAGAGAGAGAGAGAGAGAGAGAGAGAGAGAGAGAGAGAGAGAGAGAGAGAGAGAGAGAGAGAGAGAGGCCAGTGGAAGCTCCCTCAGAAGCATGGGAGGGAAAACGATCGTGACGATAAAGATGACTGCAAGTACAGAGGAAGGCTTCGTCTTTTGGTATGCAGGGTCACGCAACACGATTTTCCGTCGTGGTCACGCGAAGGAGGGTCGGGTCTTGGGTCCTCACGTTCTTCGGGTGGACACATCCGCTAAACATGGAAAATTCATTTGCTTAATTTTTAAGGAAAATATTTTCAGCAAATTTAAAAATCCAAAATTATAAAAATTTGAGTATTTTGCAAAGTATATATATATATATATATATATATATATATATATATATATATATATATATATATATATATATATATATATATATATATATATATATATATATTATATATATATATATATATATATATATATATATATATATATATATATATATATATATATATATATATATATATATATATATATATATATATATATATATATATATATATATATATATATATATATATATATATATATATATATATATATATATATATATATATATATTATATAAATATATATTATATATATATATATAGGCCTCGGTATACCGATTAATATATATATATATATATATATATATATTATATATATATATATAAAATGATGCCGATTAATTCGCAAATGATGATGCTTCAGCCGAAACCGAATCTATTCAAATAAAAGGCCGAAGCCAAATAATTAGCTGGCATTCCGAATGTCCTACTTGCTGCTCCTCATTCTTAAAATAGATACTCTGAATTTAAAACATATTTTGACCACTTAGGATGTAAATGAATTGAATTTTGTTATAAATGTGTTGACTGAAATTAAAAGGAAAAAAAAAAGTTCAAGTAGTTAGTAGTAACTAATAAGTATACAAAATATTTTAAATTATTAATCGAGTATCATTGTAACTGCTAAATTATTTTAAATTTTAAAAATACTTTTCATAGTTGCAGTGGACAAATTCTAATTATTTACTATATTCTGGTTTTAATCTGCTTCTTGTTGCTTCGTATATATTCCCTGTTGTACTGAGAAAGACGCTCACTCATTTCTGAAGAGGGTGGAGCACTGAGGTGTTTTTTTTGGGTAATGAAGACAACCAAATAACTGATATTTCTCTTCTTCGAAGCTAGTTAATTGGGAACCTGTCCGCCATTTATTTCTGGGAGCTTCTCGTAGACTTAAATATGAATTATGTGGTGAATCATTCCACATTTAGTCGCTTATCTTTTTAAGAAGGTTGACTGCTTATTTCGCGATATTACACGAAAGAACCAGAATCACAATATAAATGTGCCAGAATATTATGGATTTGAGTAGGTCTTAGTCATCTGACATCACAACTTTTTTTTTTTAAATCAGATGACATTTGTCTAAAAATCCATAACTCGTAAAGCAGAGATTTGTAAAAATATATTTTTGAGTTTTCTTTTTGGTAAATTACTATGATATATTTCAGTTACTTACTGAACATTACATCTAAAATTTCCATCACCTCTAGCTATGTCTTATTCCGAAGTTATCTTACTGACTTGGAAGTTGAGTGATATACAGGGTGAGTCGGGAGGAACGTACCAAACTCTGGGAGTGTATTCTACAATTATAAATGTATGATTAAAAAAACAAAAGTTGTATTCCGATTTTCATTTGTTTTCGAATTATTTTCGAAGGTTTTAAGTTTATATAACCAATCAAGTATATGAGCATATAGTCATGACAGCACAATAAATTATCATACGCCAGCTAATCATCTGTCAGTTCTGAATTATTTTGCGTGACAACCGTGATAAAAGTGAAAAACAATTTCAAACATCTTTTCAAATCTGGAATACCCGAATATGATGTTTATGGTCTTAGCTACAAGAATGCCACAGATGTCGTTGAAGAGTATCGTCAACGGTTTCCGCGTCGTAGAATTTCCGGATAAAAACTTATTTAACAAAAACTTTCAACACATTATGACAGACCAGTAGACTTCCAAGTGTGCACATCACATCTGAACGTGCCCTTTTTTTTTTCTTTTTTTTTGAGCGGACTTCACTAACGAGGGCATATGCCGTCCCTCCATGCAGACAATTATTGCCCTTCAGGCCATCACGAGTTCAGAGCGAGTGAAGCACGTCCATACGCAATGAGAGTTCGTGATGCTCTCCCGAACGTGCCCGTAGACAAGGTGTAAATAAAATATATGCCATTCTGGATTTAGTGGAACAGAACTCAATGACCAACACATACAGAATTGCTGGTCAACCCTTGTGTAGGATACTCTCTCGGTATTTGTATTATATAATATATATATATATATTATATATATATATATATATATATATATATATATATATATATATATATATATATATATATATATATATATATATATATATATATATATATATATATATATATATTATTTTATTTATTTACATTTTTTTAAAAATTTTAAATGTTACTATAATTTAAAGTGTACAAACTACACTATTTACAAATCATTTATAAAATACTTATTTTGTCTATTATAATTTATTTATTAATTTATTTATTATCAAGATAACATTAGTTTTTTAAAAAGACATTTAAGCTTAAAAAATATTCCTATTGCATTCCTTCAATTTGCATCGCTCTCGCTGCCAAAGGATCATCGCATCTATTCCAGCCAATCCTGTTCTCTGGAATTTTTTACTATCATTAGAATTTCCTTCTGTATTTAACCTTCCCCAATTAAAGCCTGTGTCTTCTTCCCTCGTAATAAGTGTACGCTATACTTGAGTTAGGTGAGATATTCTTTTGTTTTGTTGTTTTTTTTAATAGCATTTTTATTATTCAGTTGATCGACAATAATTTGTTTTAAAAAATGGATGAAAACTGATAAAAATTTATTAAAATCTCTCTCTCAACTTTCCTCGTTCTCATTCGAAAGTTCCATGTCATTTACATATTTCATATTTCGGTCAATATTTTTGAACTACTTCCTCACCTTTCTTATCACAGAGTCCAAGTATGCCAGAAACAATATTAGTGACCATTAACCTTCTTGCTTTACTTCTGTTTGTATTTTAAACCATCTTTTGCTTTCATATTCCGTTCTTACATAGTACATGCCTTCCAAAGCCCTCTTCAACTTTCCTTTCACTCTGTAATTTCTCAACAAAGTCTCTCTCTAGGTACTAAAATATATGTCTTACTCAAATGTTTAAAGAAATGTACAGTTTTTATAGTTCTTCTCCACTCCATTTTCACAATCATTCTCAAAGAGAACATAAGATCTGCAGTGCTACTCTTCTTTCGGTACCCGTACTGCTCATCCCGAAGTTTGAGTTCCATAATCATCCACAATCTTCTTTCCGATATACTTTCATATGCCTTTGTCAGGTAGTAAGAAAGTTGGATTCATCTGTAGAGAATGCTTTCTCCGATGTCTCGGTCACACTTGTATATTAGGAATATGAATGATTACCCCATACTGCCTGCACCCTGATTATTTTCAAATGCTCCTGGAATAAACTCAAGACTACACTCCTCCTTAGAATGTTAATTTTATAGGTGTCATCCTCTCTCAGAGAATTGCAGCTTCTCATCTTCTTTACCATGTCCTAAAACTCCTCCTTAGTAATTTCAATTTCAACTGTTTTCTTCTGTTCTTCCGCCTCCTCCACTTCTCATTAATAAAAAATTTCCATGTCCTGCAGTTTCTGTAGGGTCATTCCTGCTTTACCTTTCTATATTTAAAAATTTGTTCTTGGATGCTTTGTAAGTTTTGCTAATCTAAAATATCTTTTTCATTTTGTTTCGCATTCTATCTAATTTCCTGAGATAGTTTCTTCGCTGCCTCTCCATGTGCTTTTCTCTTCATCCTCTCAGTCTTAATCCGTGACTTCACTAAAAAGACTTTAAACTGGGCTGTTATAATGTTTAGAAACCTTCTCATCATTTTTGTCCTATGGCTTACCATTTCCTTCACACCCTCACTACACCATGGCGTGTATCTTTTGCTTCTACTCTCATAAGATTCAGTCCAATTTCTTTTTTTCTGCCCTCTTCTCAACAGTTTGTATCTCCACCACCACTTTCAGTTTCAACCCGTTTCATTGGTCTTTACCTTATTTTTTTCTACAAGATCCTTAAAAATTCTGTCATAAGCACACAACCTTTTTTAATCCCTGAACAGGCCTTTCTGTACCTATCCTCAGATCTGCCACTAACCATTCTGTGATCTGAGTCTTGAGAGACCCCTTACGTATATCTCTCTTGTATAATCTTTAAATTAACTGCCCTTTATTGTTATTTTAAATTTGTATCTTGTGAATTTGTGTTAGCCCTTCTGTTAAAGGAAGCTATTCTTTATTTTCATTTCCTTTCTGACGCAGAAATTTACCAAATTATCTCTCTCTGTTTCAAACCTTCTTAGTATGGTTCTAGCAACCTTTCCATGTTATTTCTTTTCTACATAGATTTGCATTAAATCCTAATTATATATATATATATATATATATATATATATATATATATATATATATATATATATATATATATATATATATATATATATATATATATATATATATATATATATATATAATTGATGCAAAGTGTTGTGTTACCAGAAGTACATGCAGGCCCATGCATGAAAGTTATTTGTACCAGAACATTTGTTTTATTTTTAATATATCTATGCACACACACGTACTTGAAAATAAAAAATATATATATATATATATATATATATATATATATATATATATATATATATATATATATATATATATATATATATATATATATATATATATATATATATATATATATATATATATATATATATATATATATATATATATATATATATATATATATATATATATATATATATATATATATATATATATATATATATATATATATATATATATATATATATATATATATATATATATATATATATATATATATATATATGTGTGTGTGTGTGTGTGTGTGTGTGTGTGTGTTGTTTGTGTGTTCGCATTACAAAAGAGGAGTTTTAAATCATTTTAATTCTAAATATTACAAATAAAAAGAATAAAAGTTTTTGCAGCTCTCCCTCCCAGTTCCTAATTTTCTTGAAGATGAACCCCAACATACTAGACCGTTTTTCCTTTTCCTTCTACTGATGAACTCTTTCCATCTTATTTTTGTATAATCTATCTCATAAGTCTTCCTCAAAAAAACGAGTCTTAAATTCTACGAGGAAAAGATTCTGAAACTTCTGTTCTGATCAGTTCGGTTCTGTTATGAGATCTCAGGGTTGTTATTAACGTATCAAAACCTCAGTTTCTTTTCCATTTCTACTCGACATAACGTACACAATTTCAGTATCTTCGACAACTCACTCCCTCGTCAGTTTTTGATATTCCTGGTCTTTTTTTTTCGTTGATTTTCAAAGGAACATCACATTGTTTCTTTTGTTAAATTTTTTAAACGGTTAGGAGTTTTTGGTGAGCCTTCAGATTTTTTTAACACCTTCTCGGTTGTTTGTTCTTCATAAGGGATGTGGTGCGCACGTGTAAGGAAGCACTTATTCATAGAATCCATTTGGATCCAATGGATTAGTTATCGTCATTCACCTTTTTGTTTAACACATTTCATTCTAGGGCTTAACGTCCAATCAGTTCGTCTGCTCTCACAGACCTTCTGCAATCACTTTCTCCCCCTCGAACTGTTATATTATTCTCCCTATACTACTAACATTATTACAACGAGCTCTCTTCATGTGAACTCTTTATTCTCATACCTCTTCCAATGAGGAGAAATCATTTGACTTGTCTTTTAGCAGTTTCATCCTGTCACTGTTCAGTTTTTGACGCAAGACTTAAACGCTATGCTCAAACTTATTGTGTACTTTAATAATAAAGTCAGGATCACTTTTACTCTATTTTGCATATATATATATATATATATATATATATATATATATATATATATATATATATATATATATATATATATATATATATATATATATATATATATATATATATATATATA
The DNA here is from genome assembly GCA_009176605.1 of Armadillidium nasatum. Classification (NCBI taxonomy): domain Eukaryota; kingdom Metazoa; phylum Arthropoda; class Malacostraca; order Isopoda; family Armadillidiidae; genus Armadillidium; species Armadillidium nasatum. The sequence continues at coordinate 109,827 of SEYY01019528.1, forward strand.
TATATATATATATATATATATATATATATATATATATATATATATATATATATATCCTTTTTTTTATATCTCTTCTGGTGGTTAAAGGAAGATATGTCCAGATACACAGTTTTTGAGAGTGTGCAAGTCAAAGGAAGTTGGGAAAACAGATTGAGGAAGTGTGTTTCAGACTTT